>VDFB02375483.1:0-16827 GCA_007258455.2 Sequoia sempervirens | reverse complement strand
AGAATAGAATGGCTAGAACTTGAATCTCCTAGGTTGGGGATGGAAGTTTTGAGACATGTAATCTTTCTCTCCATTTCTACATTTGCAACGAGGATTTGCATCTTATCTAGCTCTTATTGCAATTTATCATTTGTTAATTTCAATCTCAACACCTTGGGATTAGAAGGTGCATTTTATGGAATGGATTTAGTTTCAACATTTTTGGTATATGTATTAGTGGATGAAGTATTTGTGTTTGTATTTGGGATTGGTTTCTTGGGTTGACCCATAGGTTTCTTTCCATGGTCAATAGGTTGTGACTTCTTAATAGAAGCAGAGGGGTTTGAAACTTTAGTTGCTATAAAAAAGTGGTATATGTGCTTGCAGTAGAGGTTCCGATAGGAATAGTTACTTTAGGAGGATAAAAAGTTTCTTTGGCAATAGGTTCAAGGGGATCTTCAGGAGTGGATTCTTCCTTCACCATTTCTCTCACCTTTTCTACCCTTTCTCTTAAGGAATCTCTTTCTATCATTGCAGCCTTTACTTTTTCTTCTCTTTCTCTTTCTTGTTTCAATCCCAACTCCTTAAGTTTTAACTCCTCTTCCCTTAGAGCTTGTATGTCCCTATTTATTTCCTCTTCATCCTCTAGAGTAACATCAGATTCACTAAGCTCTGGGGTATAATAAGTTAGATTTGTTGGTTCCCTTTTAGAGGAATGGTGTGAAGTTCTACTATGAGATCTTCCCCTTGGATTGAAATTTTCATCATTGAAAACAGAGGTACCCCCAAGATATACCCTTTTGGTTGGGGATGTAGATTCCTTATCCCAAAATTTCCACAATTTAGACTCCTTTGATGTTAAAGGATCATGATAAAGCTGACTAGTGGTAATAGGGGGCTCATTTATGATAAGGTTCTCCTCATTACTAGAGGGAAATACTATAATCAAATATTTCTTTAGGAACATTTTCCTTTAAAATTTTAGATGCATGATCAATATTTATTGTAGACTTACTTGCTTCAGTGTTCTTCACAATCCATGATGACTTATTCATCTTTGGTAGTTCAGATTCAAGTTTCTGAGCAAGATTCTTCTTCATGTTGCTCCTAGTTCCTCTCATGGCTTCAAATGTTGCTTCATAGTTGTCCTTCTCTCCCTTTCTTTGAACTTTTGAATTTTCACTAGCATAAGAGACTTCAAAGTTGCCACTCACAATATGGGGAAAGGAAAATATATCACACTTTTGAGAAGCCTTTGCAACTTCAGAGAAAAATTTAAACATAACTTGACAGGAAGTAGAAAATAGAACCAAAATTTGACTCATAGAAGCTAGACGTAACCTATGATGAGAATTTGTATAAATTGTCTTTAATCAACAAAGAATAATGGATTTCAATGACTTTGACTGTACTAGATCTGACCTAGAGACATTGGAATAGCATTGTCCCCAGTAGAGTCACCAATTTTTTTGTGTTTTTTAATGAACCAAACTTAATCTCATCAGTTATCTATGAAATTTCTAAATTCAATGTTAAATAACTATGAGGATTGGCCAATGAACAAGTGAAAGCTTGCTAAGCTTTCCCTCTACACTTTGGGCTTTGCAAGACCCAAGAGGGTGATCCCTACAATGTATCTTTAGATAATCTTGTACCAATTATCATATACATTGTAATTCAAATAGATAAATTCTCCTTCAATTGTTTAATAGATGAAATACCCTAAAGATCAGGCTAACCTTCATGGTAATATCTAACTTAAACATGAGAAAATATTATAATTAAGCCCGACATACATTCATACAAAAAATAGAATTTAGAATTGGTTTTAAATGTAGCTGCTATGAAAGATCTAGGAGATTGTAACATCAATTGACTAGTGCCTTATCCTAGGGTGGAGAATTCTAAACCAGGTAATTGAAATTGAAAATATGTAAAAGCATTATTTCTATCATGACAATTCCTATTAATGATACCTTACACCATAAATACCAGAAACTTAACGAACAATACTTAGTGAGTCATGCATGCATTCACATAAACCTTCATTCATGTTAATACATATTTAACTCATTCTTTGAATAAGAGTAATAACAATGAACACACATTAAAGGAAAGACAAGAAGATGAATAGAAGAAATATTTGATTGCTTGTATTCAAAATTTATGCAATTTATACAGTGGAGAACACCAGCCTTGAATATTTTTCCAATTGTATTTCACGATATGATAGTACTATCAACACATTCACCATTACAGGGCTCAAAAACTCATAGAACATAAAAAAAACTCTTATTCTATTATCTAGACTAGTTACAAAACTTCTCTCAAACCAATCTACTAGCAACCCTGACAATTGGCCTTGAATTCCCTTTTATAAAAACAAGGGAGCAAAACAAGCTTCGGGCCAAATTGTACACATGCCATATATTCATTTGACAACCATTTTACATCAAAAGACAGTTATATTTTCCCAAATACAAGGGCGAATTTCACATAAGACAAAAACTATTTTCATTTGTTGATGAAGATTCTCTCACCTTCCAAAAGGATCCTCAATCGGTGCAAAATGATCCTTTCCACGAGCTAAGCATTTGTTCCATGTGCTCCAAAACTTGTAGATGAGAAAGCATAAAGTAGAGAAAACAAAAAATACCAAAGCACCTTCACGTCTGCATTCCATGTCACCATATTCAAACCTGAGAGAATACAATATTTGAATGTTGATATATCCAAGGCCTAATTTGTACTAGTTCCAGGCCATGCATTGTAATTCTCTTGTTGAAACCTTTTTTATTGTAGACACAAAACCAAAACTTAAGTCACCAATTCCAATTACAGCAACTCATATATCCAAGATATCAATATAATTGGACTTCCATAGTGAAAAGTCCTCTGTGTTGGCCAATCAAATCCCATAATCTTATTTTCCTTTTGCCTATATGGGCTATATTTGATTGTCACTTTATTTTCCTCGTCAAATTCTTCGATGAAAATCCTTGTATGTATCAGCCTATCCATGTTATTCCTCAACATCTCCACATCTACCCCATCACATATTAGTTTTTCTTGAGTGGATATTACCTTATTGGCTTGATCCTTCCATTCTTGTAAAGGTTTGACTTCACCATTTTCATTTAAGATATCAGGAAGCAAACTGAAGCTCCCCTCATTCACCAATTCTCTAATTTTCATTTCTAGGGGCTCAATCAACCCTTGGGAACTTGTTATGTCACTCATAAACCTTAGCTTTGGAACAATTTTTGAAGGCTTGTTTGTATCATGTGATGATGCAATGGCCATATCCCTCAAAATTTGTGCTCTTGGGATCCATTTATCCATTAAAGGAATAGAAATCTCCTTATCTTTATCAAAATTTCTTATAGCATCAAACATTAAAGAATAATTAGAATGGATGCTAATTAATATTTTTTCAATTCCTTTATTTAGGTGCTCAAGCAACATAACACAATCTTCATGTTACTTAATTGGACAAGCTCATTAAATCTATCTTCATAATTCTTGAGCTTTTCCATCAGTTCTTCCTTGGTAGTCCCCTTAGTTTGAGGAGCATCTGATGTATATTGAGGCAAATAATCCACTTGAATTGGAGTTGGTGAAAGAATTGGAGAGGGGGGAGGAAAAATTACTTCTTGAGATGGTCCTGGTTGCATAGACTAGAACTATTGCTTCCATAAGACCAGTTGTGTTTGCATTTGTGCAACCTTTTGCTAGCTCAAATTGTACTCTACCACCATCTCGTTTTACTGAGTCCTAAATTTATCTTTTTCTTTTATCAAGGACTCAACTATGGCCTTAGTAAATTGAGCCACATTTAAATTTAAATTTGCTACTTCAAGGGCAGATGTATCTAATACTCTCTTTATAATTAATCCTCCCCTGACTCCAAGAGTAGGCTCTGCAACCTCAGGTTTTTTGGTGCTTGGAGCCAAGGGCTAGATGACAATTGTGTCCCACTAAGGGATGAATGTTGAATCCTGCAAGGCCAATGTGACCTCCTCTTCACTATTGAAGATGGGAGCATCATGTCTCCTGACAGTATCCAACACAATTGCAGATGCCAAGTACCACTCTAGAAGTAGCAAGACTCTACTCTTCCTTACTAGCTCCTTGCCTTATGTTGCAGTAATACACTTTAGGTTTTTCACTTGCCTTTTACTACATATTCAATGCATACTCATCCTTCATAGCTTTCCATACATATTCCTTAAATGCTTGTGTTTTAACAAACTCGTCATCATTCATGAAACTTTCATAAGCTTGAAACCTAATATCCTTTGAGCTGTTAATCCCACTCAAATTTGCTTTGCTCAATCAGATACTTAGATTTTGTGGCTCTATTTCTCTTTGAGGGGATGACATTACCTACCTTATTTCATCCTTTGTTACAAAAATCTCATCATCAGAATCATCTACAGGGTAATCAACAAGGCTGGTTGTTTCAACCTTTTGCATTTTTATTTGTGGCTCCCTTGGAGAGGATGGATCTCTAGTTGGTGAATCCAACTCAATTATTATAGGGGCAGAAGAATGTTGTGGTGACAATGGTGTAAACTATTGTTGTGGATATGGGGTTCTAGACTCTTCAGATTGTGTAGGAGTTGCAATTGTTACTTGCCTCCTCACTGTGCTCTTTTTCCTTGCATAAATATGCACTTTATTAGAAGGTTATTGAGTTGATTCTCCTTCTATCATGGGGGCCTTCCCCATATCTTGTAATACTCTTTCCTCCTTCAAACTAGTAACAAATTTGTGAAAATTCTGAATAATAGTTTCAATCTTCAAGATTACATTACCAATGTCTGAAAAATCCTCAAAATCAGGGTCTTTAACCTTCCTTGCTACCTCCAATTTCACAAAAATATTCCATTTTCTCATCTTGTCAGCCTAGACATCAAGGTCAAAAACATTTTTGATGAGATCACAGAGGAAAGAATGTGCATGAACGTGCTTCCCTCCCTTGATCCTATTCAACAACCAAACCATGAATCCCTCAGGATCATAACTCATATATGCTCAAAGTTTCATATCATAGGGCATGAGGTAAAAGTCAACAATATTCCTCCATCCATTTGTTGTCATGAAAAAAATCAGAAAAAAATAGTGTATGTAGGAAAAAATTCCCCTTTCTCTTCTCATATAGGAATACATCATCAACATTTCCAAGCTACCACATGACCTCCAAAAAACCAATTCTCAATGACAGTTTCCTTGGGAGTATATGAGGTGTTACTCTTGTGCCATATACCCTGAAAACAATGCAATCCTTATATGGGATTACATCTCCTCAATTGTGAGTAATATTTAAATGAGGCTTTCTTTCAGTTGGCCTTAGAAAGTCATGCAATTCCATGGAACCCTAGGAACATCCACCATTAAAACTCTTCTCAACTTGGTAGCAAAAAGGTTTGTAGCAACTGCAAAGATGGTTTTTTTCTCATGCCTATCCAATAGTGGAATCCTTGATTTCATTGGAATTTCAATACCATCCACATTTATTTTGAGCTCCATATCCTGACCAAAATAATCTACACCTTTATAGAAAAACAATTGCGTGAAAAGAGAATACCACCAAAACTTGGAAGCATGCTATCTACTCTTTAATGCCACTAATCCTTTGTGTATCTCCTCTGATATGTATGTAGTAAAATCATATAAAGTATTGATGTTGGGGTGTTAAATATTTGCATCCATATACATTTGGGCAATTGGCATGCTGGAAGTAGGATCAAACCCCAAAATCTGATAGAGGGAATAAAAAGTCTTCTGAAAATATGTAAGAAAATACTTGATAGGGAGGGGCTCCACATTAGAAGGTCCCAAAACGATCTTTCCCTTTCCCTTTCCTGTTGACATTAGAAAATGGGTCAGCACTGAATCTCTTAAGATATGTTTTACCTTCCCATACTCCTTCCCTCAGCTTCTTCTCATTTATCTCAACCATGTCCTTACTCCATTTCTTCAGCTTAAAAATTTCTCCAATCTCCTCTTTAGTGACCTAGACCATATTTTTCCCATCATGGGATCTAACCACCCTAACAAGAGGGTTATAGATTATAGCGATGGCCTTAAGAAGATCAACATCCACATACATATTAGGGACCACTAGTTTGGTCATATCCAACCTCCATGGGTTGTAGAGTGGAATACTAGCATTTCTATTTCTAAACCAACCTTGAAAGAGGGTCCATTTAGTATATGGTAGGGTTGCATCCTTGATTGTACATTGTTTGTATGTAATGCCAGCCTTAACCCTAGAGGCGTAGAATATGGGTTTCCCTTTCACTTTATCAATTGTTGAGGGTGGTAATTGCTCAAATAAATCTTGAACCAAGTGTCTAACTAGAGGTTTCAAACTAGAGGCTTGGGTTTTTGGTGCAGAAGTTTAGACTTTTGGTGCCATGTCTAAGAGATAGTTTGACCTAGGGCTCAATTGGTTCAAACTAGGGCTTTGATGTTTTAGGTATGGAATTGATAAAAAGATTAACAAAATTCTTAATTATGCAATAATTCAAATGAAAGTCAAACCTTAAAAGAAAACCTAAAACCTAATTTAGATGTTAATAGCAGTAGTTTGAATGAAAACTAGGGTAAATTCAAGCTTAAGGAGTGCAAATTGTACTTAGTGGTTTAATGATGTAGGAAACTCTAATTTGGAGATGCCAGGAACTCAAAACACTTTGTAATAGCTCCACAATTGTGTGGAAATTCCTTTGTAATTCTTTTTCAATTGACTACAATCTTTAAAACAAGCTTTTACGTGAACAAAGCCTTCAATTTAGTAGAAAACCATCAACTCCACCATTACTACTTGCTTGTGCGAACTAGAATGGCTTGATGATGTCCCTTTAGAAACTTTGAATCTTTTCCATTGATTTGATCTTGATGTGGACCAGTGTGTGGCTTATATGGAGTCAACAAAGTTTGAATGTTTTCATTTTTGCTGACTTGACATCCACCATTTTTTAATTTCCACCAAATGTGCATCCTTATCGTTAGCCTTGTGGCCCCACCGCACTTTACAAGCTGCTAAAAGATCTATGTGTTAGCAGCTTGCTAGCCCTCTAGAATCTATAGGATTTAGATCTACGGTCATGGGCTAGTGGGTAATGACCTAGATGAATCAAATGATCTTTGAAATATGCTCACTGTAATCCATAGGTTAACAACCATGATGCATATATTCATTCAATGATGAACAACCTAGATTAAAACATCTGGTAGAGAAATTATGGACGTGCTAAAAAAGGTCCATTAGTAGCTCACTCTTTACCCGATCCATAGTTGCTATGAAATATTTCGTTAAATATTTCCACACCATCTATAGTTTTGTGGGATGATGGTGATGATGCCACATGGAACTCGCCCACTATCCCTCCATGAGCTAAGATTTGACAGTGGGTCCCCCGTGAGCTAGTGGGGAATGGTTGAGATTCATCTATCAGAATTCATCCTAACTACTGATTTCATAACCTTTTACCTCGGTGCTTTTGAAGAGTGGTAGGACCCACCACATGGGAGGACAGGTGTCAGTCACCCATTATCCCTCCAAATTTTTTATCATAATATTTTATTCCCACAGGCTAGCGGGTGACCAATAAGATGTGTTTAGTGGGACCCACTGAGCATTGTTTAGAAGTTCAAAAGACACATGGATCAATTTACAACTTAAGATGGGGTCGTTTGCTTAGTTTTATAATTTAAAAGACCCTAGGAATTTATTAAACCCAAACTTAGGAATCATGGAAAATATTAAAAGATTTAAAACCCCTCGGTGCAGAGCACCTTGTTGCTCCATTTTAGGAATTTGGTCTAGATAGGCTATTAGAGTCCTAATAATATTAAATAAGGCCATTTTGGGCCATTTTGTAATGTTTTGTGGATATTTGAGTCATGGTAGGGTCATAGTTTAAATATTGCTAAGTTTGCAAAAAGTTGTCATGGAAAATGTTGTAAAGTTGGAAAAAGTGTAATTGTGAGAAGGCCAATGGTCATTGGCTTCAAAAGGTCATTGTAGGAAGTTGAAACAGTTATTTTAGGTGTGGAAAGTGTTTAAATAAGTGAATTTCATCGATGCAATGGGTTGTTGAAGTTTTTTGAAGAAGGAATCCAATAAAATATCACAATTTTTAATCAATTTTTAGGTAATTTCATTAGTTCCAGCCACTGTACGACCTGTACGGTTGATTCTTGTTTCCAATTTGAGTAGGATTATCTAGTCGCATTATCTAATTTCTCTTTAGGATTGGTTTGATAGTATTTTATTAAGTTTGAAGCATTTGGTGTGCAAATTTCTTGAACCAACCAGAAAATAGGGCTTCAAGGGTTTGAGGGCTAAACTGTGGTAAAGAGGCCATTCCACCTACTGTACATGTTGTATTTTGGTGGAATAAGCCTAGTTAGATTAGGAATAGATGTAGGAATAAACATTTTAAGGTGATAAAGAGAATTGAAGGGTCTTGTAATGCTACCCTTGTTGAAACATTGAATTTGGGCCTTAAGAATAAGGCAAGAGTTGGTAACTTGGATAAGTTGACTAAGAACAAGGTAGGGTAGGATAGTTATGATGTTTTTGAGGGTATTTTGATGTGTTTAGAAGGTTGGTAAAGTCTGGAGTGGTCACTTGGATGTTAGGGTATGAAGCCCTAGGTGAACCAAGTGGGCAAAAGGGGGAAATTGGTAAGTTTTGTGAAGGAAGTGTATAGGAACCTTAGGGAAAGATAATTGCAGGATGAAATAGGCTTGTGCAAGAAAAATAAGCCTTGTTGAAAGTGGTTTTAAGGTTGTGTGAAGTCTAGGCATGTGATTTTCAATAAGCCCTAGCCAATTGGGAGAAAAGTGAGGGTTTTGGGAAAGAAGGTCTTAGTGAGCAAGTTGTGGCTCAAAATTTGGAGATTCTAGTGTTTTGAAGGCTGTTTGTTGGATTTCAAGTGAATTATTTTGTTGGTTGGAAGATTCGTGGTGTGGCCCTTTGTAAAAGAGGCCTAATTCAAGGCCTAGTTCAACGTGGAAGACCAAATTTGAGATTGTTGTTCCAAAGGAATCCTAAGAGGGTTTGAGATATGTGGAAGAAGGCCTGAATGGGTGCCTAGATTGGTGATATTTTGCAAAGGTTTTTTGGAAAATATGAGAGTTAGGGTGGGGGAATTAGGTCTGCTAACCTATTAGGAAGACTAGGTGGAAAATTGAAAACAAGCCTAGAAAAGAGTTTGTGCGTGAAAAGTGGGTTGGAATCCCTTTGTTTTGTGAATTTTAGATGGTTGTCACTTTGTATTGCTATTAGATGGTATCAAAGCACAACTAGTAGATCCCTAAAGGTGATTGGTTGAAGGTTGCATCGAAGGACAGTTGGAAGTTTGAAAGACAAGACAACATGGCAAAGGAAATCAAAGAAGCAACACAAAGAAATGCACTTTTCAAGACCACCTGCAAGTGTCAAGGTAAGGTATGTACTGTGATGATAGATTTAGGTATCCTAGATAACTTGGTTTCTTAGGAAATGGTTGATAAGTTTCAATTAGTAAGGATTCCTCATGAATCACCTTATTTTGTTTCTTGGTTGAATGGTGAGCATACTTTGTTGGTCAAGGAACAAACTTGGGATGAGTTTCAAATAGGTGCATATAAAGATATAATTTTGTGTGATGTTGTACCTATGAGCATATGTCATTTTTTATTTGGAATGCCATGGATATATGAAAGGTTTTCTTTATATGATGGAAGGCGTAATAGCTACAAGATTAGAAAGGATGGAGATACTTTTAATTTGATTCCATTGGTGGAAGATGATAGGAGGCAATGCAAGGAAGCAATAATACTAATGTAGGGTAGAAGAGAGTATATAAGGCATGAGAAAGGAAGTTATAGTGAAAGTGTAGCCATTACAAAGAAGAAGAATGTTGAGACAACCAATATTGATAGAGATGCAATATTAAAGAGCAAAGAGGATGGTGAGTTAGTGATGGGGTCTGAAAAGGAAAAGAACAAGAAAGAATCCTTTATGAAGAATCAAAACAAGTTAGGAAAGCATGATGGAATCAAAGGAGAGATGGAGTTTTGTCAAGGAAAAGCCAAAGAGTTTGTAGGATAGTCAAGCACTATCAAAATAGGGATGAGCAAGTCTAATGAGATAGAGATGAAAACAAGGGATAAGATGGATGCAAAAGAGTTACCAAACGAGAGGAAAAATTGGCCAAGCAAGGATACAACAAGAGAGGAATGTTGTCCACTAATTGGAAAAGGAGATGAAAGGAAAAAAATGTCTAATAATGAAGATAGAAGACCTAATGGTAAAGAGGTCTCAGAGGTAGAAAGAATAAAGGCAGAGGTAGAGGGTAGAGTAAAGGAGAGTGAATGAATTGTGAAGAGAAAAGAGATCATGGTGGGGGCAACATTGTGTCCCTTGAAGGTGGATAAGAACAAGGAGTAGCCAAATACTGCTAATACATAGGTTTGTATGTCTGAAAACATAGGGATGAAAGAGGTAGGAAGTCTGAGAATAAAGGGTGAAGAGAACCAAAGAACATGGCAAGAAAAAGAGTTTGAAATGGTTGAGGATGAAGTGAAGAAAAAGGATAATGGGTAGGAAGATTGTTTTCCTAAACTTGGAAGGACAAAGATCCTTAATGTAGAATATCAGATGCAAGGAGATGATAGTCAAGAAAAGGAGATGGATGGGAAAGTTTATAGCCCATGGATGGGACAAGAAGGTGAAGAATCTAAGGATACAGTGATAGTAATGGTAGAGAGTCTAGTGCAGAAAAAGAAGGCAGAGGATATAAGGAGCCAAGGAGAATGACAAGAAGGAATAGTAAAGGCTAAGAGAAAGATGAAGGTTACAGTCACCTCGAGAGGTGAAGATGAGAAGGTAAAGAGATTGAGGAAGGTCTCAATGTGGGAAGAGACTAAGGATGAGAAATTGAAAATGATTGGCCAAGTGAAGGCTAAAGAGGCAGTGTTTGTGAAGTCTCCAATTGAAGTGGAGAAGAGTGAAGTTGTTGTGGTTAGGATAGAGGGTTGTCCTTGGTTGAAAAAATTAGTTGTGGGGCAGTTGTATTCTGCCATGACAGTGGTTCCAAGCATAAAGAACCCGAAAAGAGTTGTGAAGAGAAAGGGTAAGAGGCAGAGAGTGAAGGGAGTCTTTTACTACTTCCTTGTTTTGATGATTCTGTTGATGGGATTTAATCCAAGAGACAAGATGAAAGGTGAAGGACAAAGTGTAGATTGTTTTAGTGAGGCAAGAGGAAGAACAAAGTGAGAGCAGATGGATGAAGCTAGTGGTATGGTGATCCAAAAGACAATACAAGAGAAGGGATGCTAAGCATGGAAAAAATCCAAGCCAAAGGTAAAAATGAAGATCAAGATGGAGCAGTTCAAGAATAAGGAGCATCAAAGAATTGAAGATCAAGAGTTGTTGTAGGTTCAAAGGATGAAGACTTCGAAGGGACTTGGAAGAAATCTTATGGCCAGGTGAATGGTGCAGAGCACCTTGTTGTTCCATTTCATGAATTTGAGTCTAGATAGGTGATTTAGTCATGAGAATGTTAAATAAGGCTTTGATAGGCCATTTTGTAATGTTTTATGGTCTTTTGAGTCTTGGTAGGGTCATGGTTTAAAAGTTGCTAAGTTTGCAAAAAAGTTGTCATGGAAAATATTGTAAGGTTGCAAAAAGTGTAATTGTGAGAAGGCCAATGGTCAATGGCTCCAAAAGGTCATTGTAGGAAGTTTAAGCAGTTAGTTTAGGTGTGGAAAGTGTTTAAATAAGTGAGGTTCATCAATGTAATGGGTTGTTGAAGAACTTGAAGGAGAGAAATCAATAAAAGATCATCATTGTTTTCTCAAATCAATTTCTAAGTGCAATTTTTTAGTTCTAGCCAATCGTAGACGGCTCGAATCAGCTGATTCTGTTTCAAATCTAAGTGGAGATCATTAGTGCCATGTTATAACTTCACTTTGGATTGATTGAGAGGTTTTATTGAACTTGAAGCATCTATTGTGCAAATTGCTTGAATCAAGCAGAAAATAGGGCTGCAAGTGTTTGAGGGCTAAAATGTGGTAAAGAGGTCATTCCACCTATTGTACATGTTTTAGTTCAGTGGAATAGGCTTGGTTAGATTAGGAATATATGTAGGAATAAAAATTTTGTGGTGATAAAGAGAATTGAAGGGTCTTGTAACGCCCCCTATTGAAAACAATAAAATCCAGGGCCTTAAGAATAGGCTGTGTTGGTAACTTGAAGAAGTTGAATAAAAACAAGGTAGTGAAGGCTAGTTCTGATGTGTGTGATGGTATTACGATGTGTTTAGAAGGTTGTAAAATTTTGGAGTGGCCATTTGAATGTTAGGGTATGAAGCCCTAGGTGAACCAAGTGTGTAAAAGGGTGAAATTGGTAGGTTTTGTGAAGGAAGTGTATAGGAACTTTGGAACAGCATACGTGGAGGATGAAATAAGATTTTGTAGGAAGAATAAGGCCTATTGTGAGAAATTTGGGCATGTGATTTTCAATAAGCCCTAGCCAATTGTGTAAAAAGTAAGGGTTTTGTGAAAATGGGTCTTAGTGAGCGATTTGTGGCTTAAAAGTTGGATATTCTGAGGTATTGAAGGTTGTTTGTTAACTATCAAGTGAAATCTAGGGTTGGTTGCAAGATTTATGGTGCGACTCTTTGTAAAACAGGCCTAATTCATGGCCTAGTTCAACATGGAAGACCATATTTGAAGTTGATGTTCCAAAGGAGTTATAAGAATGTTTGAGGTATGTAGAAGAAGGCTTAAATGGGTTCCTAAATTGGTAATTTTTGCGTAGGATTGTTTGGAGAATTTGGAAGTTATGTCAAGAAAAGGCAGTTTGGTGACCTAATTAGGAAGACTACGTGGAAAATTGAACAAGCCTAGAATTGAGTTTGTGTGAGTGAAATTGGGTTGAATCCCTTTGTGGTGAATGTGAGTTTTTGCCATCCTCAGATAAGTTATCAAACCTGTATGGCATAAAATAGAATCAAAACAATTCGACGGGTAGTGATCGGTTGACTAAGCATAAGGGGCTGGTAAGTTAATGAGTTTAATGGCTCAAGTGGTAACTTGGGAAATTGGGAATTGGTAATTACTAGTCAACCACAAATTAGAATGTATGTAAGGGTTTACCACTTAGAATTTTCAAAGGGTTTAAGGCATAAACAAAACCCTAGAATAGAATTAAAATTAAAATCCTAAGTCACAAGACTCATCTAGATTGGAAAGATAACCAAATTTTGCATTTAAAATCAATGGAACATAATTTTTTTAGGGGTTCCACTAGTTGACAACTTCATGCAATAATTTTCTACTATCTCCTTTGAGAAAATACCTAGATTAAACAATAAGGCTAAAAATTCTATGGAAACTATTGGATCTCTCCTAGATATGCCACACAACAATAAAAAATGTGAGTTTCTACTTGAGAAAATTTTGGTCCCTTGAGTTAGAATTCGTGTGCAAAGTTATTGGTCTTGATTCACCATGGTACCACAATATTTACACCTACATACAAAATGTTACCATCCCACCCAACCTAACCACTAACCAAAAGACAACCTTTATATATTGCTCATCTTGCTTCACCATTCTTGGTGATACCTTATAATGAAAGAGTATTTATGGTACATTACTCACATGAGTAAACTCAAAAGAGTCTAAAATTTTCTTAGAAGAGGTACAAGAAGGTGTTTGTGGGTCACATTATAGTGGCACTACCCTTTCTAAAAGGATACCGAGGACAAGATACCATTGGCCTACCATGGATCAATAGACACACTAGTTTGCAAAGAAATGTCTATAGTGTCAACAACATGGAGATATAATTCACACAACCCAAGAGTCATAACCCATTACTACACCATTACCCTTTTCACAATGAGGAATCAATCTCATGGGAAAGATTTAACCCATCTCATCTAATGATCATAAGTTCATTATCATCGCCACCGAGCACTTTATGAAGTGGGTAGAAATCATCCCTTTAACCTACATCACAAGAAAATAGATAGAAAAGTGCATCCTTAACTAACTAATTTTTTATTATGGTGTTCCCCATGCCATCATCATAGACAATGGTACACCTTTTAAAAATTACGATGTCAAAAGTCTTTGTTCATAGTTTCATATCCAACACTACTTTTCCACACCATAATACCCCTAGGGTAACGACAAAATCAGTTATCTAACAAAACCATCCTTAAGATCATAAAGAAGATAGTTAATGATGTTTGTGATTGGCACATCCAACTTAATCCCACCTTATGGGCTTATCATACTAGTATCTGAACTGTGAGGCATAGATAATATTATTCAAGGGATTTTGATTTGACTTTATATTCATGTAGTTTGGTGTTTTAGGCATGGTTGATGTTGATATTTTGGTTTAGGGATATTATTAATATGAACATAAATTTTTTATATGCATTCTTAGATATTTATTTTCTTATAAATGAAATAACATGTTCATTTAATAAAATAACTTGATTATGAAGTATTATGGTTATATGTTTAATTTCCACAAAAATAAATGTCTTTCACTATTATGATAGATCTTATAATTATTTAATGTTAGAAAATTTTAATGTTTACATTTAATGTTTTGATTATAATTTCCAAAATGCAGTAATGCTTCTATTGAGATGTTACAGGTGGGAAGTCCAAATTCCTTAAGAATTGGAGACAAAGTCCAAATGCCAAATGTTTAATTATTAGTTTGTGTTTTGAGGGAGGTTGAAGAGTTTGGGGGAATCATATTTTAAGTGGGAATTAGTATGGTTTTCATCTCAATTATTTTTACTACTTTTCTTCATTTTGGGAATTCAATGGGTGTGGGAAGATTGTTGCTTCTTTGGGTATTGGTTGAAATAAATTGGTGGTAGGACATTGATGGAGAAGAAGGGATTGAATACTTTGCTTTGGTTATTGGGTTGATTCAAACTTGGACAACCAAGGTATGCTTTTTGTTTTGATTTGGAAATTTTGATGTGGTCATCAAATGGTTGTTAGATTTTGTTGTGTTGAGATTTTTTTAAATTTTTTTTGTTTGTGAAGAATCTTGCTTGTGTAATGAGGGTTTGGGTGTGTATAAGGAGCAAATCTCGTCTGAGGGTTGAAAGACTCCTTCGTTTGGGGTTGAGAAGGGTGTGGAGACTCTCTTGGGGATTTAAGGGAAAATGTATTTATGTGTTTTAAATGGAGCTATGGGATGGATGGTGTATAGAATGGTGGGTTGTGGAGGTGTTGTGAATGGGAGAATTTGGTTGTGTTTTATTGATTTATTTTTGGGAGGGCATTACATAGGTATCGAAGCACCAAGCTGCAACACTTTGGGAGATTTAGGGGAAAAAGTAGTAGATAGATTATATTTTCCATTAGTTTTAAATCTTTAAATAGGGTTACACCATTTGCATTGTGTCTTTTAAAATAGAAGGAAATCTAATTGAAATATTCAAATGATATGTAACTTCACCTCTTAGGCTTCTTAACACATTCTTTTGGTGGTGAAAGTGAAACAAATATTTTAGAAAGGAAAGTAGGAGGTGACGAGAAAGGATCATGGGATGGGAAGACACTTTGTTTGCATTTGTTCACCAAAAAAACAACATAGAGTCTATCAATTTGTAAACATGTGCTGTCTAATAGTAAGCTTGAGATTAGAACGTGTAAGGTAAGTATCAAGATGGTGCAGGAGCACCTAAGCCTTATTTTCCAAATTTTGTTCATTTGAAGATGTGATCAATTGGTTAGTAGGGTGGTTTGGAGTAAATAGAGTCTATTTAAGCTAAATAAGGTCTAAAAAGACCATTTTTAATGTAATTGGGTGATTTAGTGTTATAGGTGTCAATGAAAGTTGTCGTCTCCGCTTTAGGGAATATAAAGGATTATTATTTTAAAAAGGAAGTTAGGGAATGTTTTGGTTATGTTTTGGAGGAAATTAAGTATATAAAGCTTGAAGATGATGGATGGTTGATAGTTTTGAAATTCCAATACAAAAATACAATGCTTTCTTACACATTTCTATTTACCTAAACTTTTACATTCTCGATGGATCCATACGTATTAAATGCTCCTAGATTCTTTTATGTTATGAAGATAAAATTTATAAAATTTCATTTGATTCTATTTTGAGAGTCTAACAGTCAGATTTGTGGGATATTTCTTAATTTTTTTGAAGCAAATTATAATTCTCTATTTTTAGGTTTGATTTCCCTCTAAAATGGTGATATGACCCATTCCACTTTCTGTACTTACTGTTTCTCACGGAATGGGTCCTATTCATTGTATTTTAGGTGTTTCCATGGGTTGTAGGAAAATGAGTTGAGTTTGTATGAAGTGGGATGATGCCCTAGGGTAAATTTGGGTGGTTTTCTATGTGAAATGAAGGTGTCAATATAGGGTTTTGAGAAAACGGCGAAAGATTGGTCTATGTAATGATTTGGTGAGTTTTTGTAGGGTATTTCAAGGTGTTTGATGCATTGGGTGTGTTAGATAAGCCCGGGTGATGTTAGTTTCATTAAACCCTAGCCTTTATGCATGAAATGTGAGGGTTTGTTGGATCACCACCCCAGGAGTCTTGAAACTAAGAATAGGTGTTGGAATTTGGAGTTTTGATAGACAATTTGTGACTATCTAAAGATTTTTTGTGAAAAATTGAAGATTTGGATGGACCTCCTTTATAAAAGAGGGCTAATCTAGTAGCCTAAAATAGGGGTAGTTTATTGTTTCTCAAGGTTGTGTCAAAGAAGTCACTTGAAATCTTTTTGGGAAAGTTGTGTTGGTTTTTATGGAAGTCTAAATTGAAGTTTGATTGGCCTT
>VDFB02375482.1:0-11665 GCA_007258455.2 Sequoia sempervirens | reverse complement strand
TAATGTTGTTTGCAATACCACCTTTCCTTACACAAAAAGCATCTCTAACAAGATCACCAAAATCCTTCATACAAAAGGACTTAATTGTGCCTTCAAACCCCTTACTACTATTAGAAACTTTGTATTGTCCACCAAAGACCCCAAATATATCCTTCTTAACTTAGGAGTCCACATGATTTATTATTCGCATGGGACCCCTTACATTGGTGAGAGGGGTCATTCTATCTACACGAGAATCAAGGAGCACTTTCTTAATATCAAACATAAAAGGATTGTAAAATTGACCCTTGTAGAGCACTCCTCCAACACCAAGCACCACATTCACCACAAGGAGTCCATGCCCTAGTCAAGGAAGATGACATCTTCAAGAGAAAGATCATAGAAGTTTTTTTTTATAGAAATAACCCCACCAACCTAAATCTAAAGGATGGATAGAACTTAAGCCCTACTTGAAATCATTTATTAAATTCTCATCAAACTAACTCCCCATCCCTTTATCTCTCTTTGTCCCCCCCTCTTCTCTCCCCTAGTTTTAACTCCACTAATATTCCCTCTTGTGTGATCTCTCCACTCATTCTTTCTCCTTTCCTTGATATTTATTTCCTATCCTTGCCTCACCTTGACCTACCCCTCCCCCAACATTTCCTTTAGGACTAGATTATCTCTTACCTCAATCTTCGGGTTCAACCCCCTATTCTTTATGCTTCTTTGTTCTTGTCATCTACTTCATCATTCCTCATCTTACCATAATTCACCATTGTCATTGATCCATCTCGTGATTGGTTGTAACCTATTAAATTTAATAATAACAATAGTTGATCAACTACCATCTCTTAACTTTTATAGTTTATTATGTGTTTATTTATGCCATTTTCATTCCTTTTACTATGATCTTGAATTTTTCTTTGAATACTTAGTGTAACTTCTTTAATTTTTATCATTATTATTTCAAATATTTATAATTTTAATTTTATTATTACTTTACTTTATAATAATTCAAATTCCTTAACATTTATTTTATATTATTAATATTTTTAAGTTTAGTTTGATTTATTTTTTCAGTACAAAATTTTCCTTAAATCACACATCTTTTATTATGTATTATTATTTTCATTATTAATTGCAAAAAAACCTATTATAATCAAATCTTAACATTCTTTCTTTCTTTTTCACATAATATTTTCCTCCTAGGTTTCTATCTCTAACTTTTTATTGTGACTCATTAAAATGGGCCCCATTGTATTTTTTTCCTTTTTATAAAAAAAATCCTATGCTTTTATTTTATTAGTTCTTGGTCCTCCCTTATAACACTTGTATTTCATGTTGATGTATTTTATCTCTCTTCTTAGGGAACTTAATCTATATTTTTAATTTATTTTATCCTCTTCTGAATGATGGATCACAAAATATCATTGAAAATGTCTATACAAAAAAAATAATTTGCCACAAGCTTTACAATTTAATTTATGATTCTAGTAGTTGAGCTATATTTTATAGGATTTTAGGTATTGTAGTGTAGAAAAATGTATCCCTCCACATTATCATACTTTTTTGGGCCCTCTCTGCTAAAATTGGGCTTCTTTATGCCTTATTTGGTCCTATTTTGCATCCACAAGCCTTATTTAATGCATCTTTTTGAGGATAATCCTGACACATAACTAATGACCAATCATAATTAATGTTTTTGGGTTGTGTGTCCTTGATTTAGTGATATGGGAGTCATACGCCACCTTGGGTGTATGGGTCCCACCAATGTTTTGGGGCCTAAACTTGAATTTGGCATAAAACTTAACATTTCTTGAAATTTGTGTCCCAAGCCTTGACTACTAGGACTCATACGCTCTAACTGGCATATGAGTCCCACTTACCTTGGACCTATTTTAAATTCAAATTCTTGGTGGGAATTTATTCTCCTAGATCTATTGTCGACTTGTAGTGTTGTAATTTTAGGAAATTTGGCATAAACAAGTATAAATACAAGGTTATTTCACATTTTTTCTCCTAGCAATTTTATGAGAGCACTCCTATAGCAAGTTTATGAGATCAAGAGCATTCAAGAGCTGATTATTAAGCATTTTGGAGCTATATTCAAGATTCAATCATCATGTCAAAGTCATCATGCATCATGTTTTTTTTTTGAGCTAACATTTGTGATGTAGGTTTTCGTGATTCAAGCAAGCATTCAAGTCAAGATTCATAACATACAATCAATATTCAAGATCTACATTCATGCTAGCCATTTCATACTAGATTGAAGCCTTTGTTCCAAGGTTTTGGTGAGTTGCAACATAACATATTTGTTCATTCATCATTCCTTCATTCTATTTGATTTCATTGCAAGGTTTGATTACCAAAACGACATGTTTAACCAAGGCAAACCCCTATCCACTAAAAAAACAACATTTCCCCCCCTCTTTGATGTGTGATTTGCAGATTTAGGTTGAAGATCCATTGAAGAGCAAGATTGGAGAAAGTTGTCAAAGTTGTCACCTTTCTTGCAAGATTACAAAAGGTCACCTACCAATCAGAATTCAAAGTTTTAGACTTGAAGATCAGAAGGGAGAGAAGCTATAGGAGATTACTAGAGGATATCAAAGTTTTAGATCAACCATGATACTGAGACTAAATCGCCACAATTGACGTATGAGTCCTAGTATACCACTTTTCAACCATTTTTTATAGATCTTACTTTACCAGTTGTAGATTCCAAATTCAGCCTGAAACCCTAAATTGGGACTAAATCACCCAATTGGCGTATGAGTCCCAATGTGCTTCAAAAGTCATAATTTCAGGATTACAGATCTTGTTTCAATCATCTTCAATTTTATAGGTGCACCTTTGTTCATTCTCAATTTATTATTTTGATTTGAAGTTTCATATTCTAGGAACTACATTGTTAGATTTGCATATCATTTACATTTCCTTCTTTCTAAGCCTTTTCTTAGTGGTGAACCCCCTTTTTTCTTTAAATCATACCCAAGGAGACCTTATAGCAAACCCCTTCTCTTAATTGAACCATTAGATTGAGATCTCTAGGGTTTCCTTGAATGAACTAGAGTGAAATAGAGTCCCCTAAGTTGTCCATCTGCTAAAAGGTGGGCACACCCTATTTCCTTTATTTAATTTTGGTGAACCTAACCTTTGAACCCTTTATTTCTCATTTGGAGTGCATCATAGTCCTAGATCAGATAGCTTACATTAACTTTCCATTAGGTCTTGCATTAGTTAATTTGCATTTAGGGCTTCTAAATATTGCATTAGTGAAAGTGCATATAGGTTGCATTTTTGTATCTTGCATCATTAAATTTCATTTGAAATATGTAATTGCACATATTCAATACTATATAGAAGTTAGAAACCTTAAAATTTACTCAAAATTTTTTGAATTTAGTTTCAAAACCCTAATTAGGACTCATTCTCCCCTTTGGGTGATTTAGTCCTTGTACAGGTTGCTTTACCTAATTTTTCATAATTTTGTGTTGTGTATTTTTTAGCATTTGAACCCTTCAAAAACCCTAACTGCGACTCATACACCCCTCTGGGTGATTTATTCCCGTATCAGACGTGAAACTGAATTTTACAACATTAAAAACCTTGTTTTTGTGCTTTTGTTTGTTGTTGTTAATGTCTATTTCAGATTACTAAGTTTTTGTTCCATTTATTTCATTGCATCTTGCTTAATTTCATTTGAATCAAAATTAAAGTATATCATTTATCTTGTGTTTATTGTATTTATCTTGCATTCATTGATTATCCCTTGCACGAGCTTTACAACTTAAGTCCTATTGCTAATACTATAGTGAGACATAGTTGGAGCCTCATGTCATCCCGCGATAGCACAATCATCATGGATCTTGGGTTATCTAGCTCTTTCACTCCTAGTGTTAACATTATTTCACTAGGTATGGACCATACCTTTGACAACTCTTTACCTTCAAGTAGCATAACAAGTGTTAAAACAATGGTTACTAGAATTCCTCAAGAAAACATAATCCAAATCCATGAATACTTTTCAAACTTACAACATCAAGTGAGTACTAAAAACATTTCTACCACTATTATTCCTACCATAGATAACATAAACCGCATGATTGAAAGTGAAGAAGGAATAGAACTTGCACATAACCTAGCTTAGACTTTTGGAAAACTTACTAGTTGTTCTCAACCCTCAAACAATGTCCAAAGTCAAGGAGGAACTCAAATTCCTCCTCCCACAAACCATTGGCTCTATTCCTACCTTTACCAACCCTCAGTTACAACAACGATACAACCTACTTGTAATGTCTTTCTTACCTTGGGTATTTCCGCTAGCAATCCTTGTACCTTTGTGGCATCACATGCTATATCTCCTACCACATTACCTACTATAAGTATTCCATTCACTTCCCCCTCAAACACATATACACCTCCACCATATTCACCTCCATCTCAAACTACAACTAATGAAACCATCCTTAACCAACTCTTACAAAATGTTTCATCCCTTCAATGTCAAGTTTCCACCATAAAGAAAAATAAAAATGGCCAACCTTCATACTATGTCAAAAGTAATCCCTTATCCTTGGAGATATTAAGAATGCAAATACCACAAGGTATAGAGATTCCTAGGTTTGAGAAATATGGAGGAAAAGGAAACCCTTCTAACCATGTTTCCACTTACACCACCTTATGTAGTGATTTTGTCCTTGAGGATGCTTTCCGGCCGCTTTTCTCCCTCAGGTCCTTGAATATACGGCTTTAGAATGGCGGTTTTCTCATTACCAACAACTCAATTTGTTCATTCAATAAACTTGTTGAGGCATTTATTAAACATTTCCGCGCAATATGAACCCTAAGATGACATTAGAGAATTTGATGAGATGTAAGAAAAAGATGATGAAAAAGTTACTGACTTCATTTCACGCTACCAATCGCTTTATTCCCAAATCAACGTAAAGATTCCCGATCCTCACCTTCAATGGATGTTTATTGAGAACTTGAAAACTAAGATATAAGATAAGCTTAGCATGATGAAGTTTCCTTCCTTTGTACACTTGTGTACTTCCCTTCATGATTATCAAAACTTGGTTAGTAGTCATGAAACAAAACCCACCTCTAGTCAACCTGAAGCCTAAATCTGCAAAACCAAAAATGTTATACCAACCTCTTAGAAAATAGAATAAAGGTTTCCTTCAACTAACTCCCCTTCAACCAACTCAACATGTTGATACCCAAGTGGCTTCTATAAAGAAGACAAGTCCTTTTACATTTGGGGATCTTACTAGACAATTTACTCTCCTACCTGATACCCTCCATAGCACAATGTTACAACTTCTAGAATAGAAAATGATTTCCTTACATATCGTTAAAACTCTTGATCCTAATAAACCTTTACCTTTGAACTTTAGATCAAATTCTTATTGCCATTATCATCGACAAAATGGACATGACACGAAACATTGTAAGCATCTTAAACATCTTGTGCAAGACCTCATTGATTCTAGTCAACTTCAAATTGGAGGTGCTAATGATCAAGGAAATAAGTTTGTTGCCCCTCCCAACCAAAACTTGCAAATATTTCACCAACCCTATGCCTAATCATAATATTTCATTTATCAAAGCTAGTGAAACTAAGAAGAATGATGTGATGAATGTTGACATAGATGATGACAACATTGATACTATTGAAAAAGGTCCTATGGATACTAATGAACAAAATCCTACGGATGGTTTGGTTGCATTGATCAAAACTCAACCTTGTAAGAGCCAAACTAAAAAGCCTCTTGACATTGCTTTCTCATCTAAAGATATAATTAGAAATGCACCTGATAGTCCTCTTTACATAGCCGACCGAATCAATAACAAGCCCACTAATGGGATACTCATTAATCTCGTTTGTAGAGAGAATGTGATCACTAAAGAATTCTTACTTGTGCATGAACTCTATCAAGAAACATATGATCAAACAAAAGCATGGATAAAAATGCATAATGGTTTTTCTTTCCCTACAATGGGATCAATTACCCTTCCTCTAAAAATCAGACCAAAACAATTAGATGTCTCATTCTTCATCATCTCAACATTAGATCAATTCCATGTGAAGCTTGGTTATCCATGGCTATGCTCCATGGAAGCCATCCTATTGATCATGCATAAATGCTTAAATTTTCCCTTTGACAATGAGATCTTTACTATACACCATAGTGGATTTAATCATGTGTCTTCGAGTGGGAATTTTTCATTGGATTTATTTTAGCCCGAACCTATGAAACCTATTAAACCTCACGAGGATTTATTTTCCAAATCCCATCAAAAGTTTAAAGTGAAATTTGCATAAAAAAATATCCCTTAGAAACATGCCTCAACCCATGATTGAGCCTCCTATCCTTGACGAAACTATGATTGAACCTAAAGACATTCCAAATAACCAAGTCCAACCCATGACAGATAATTTTCCTATCTCCTACAAAAGACCAAGAGACAACCAAAACAATCATGTCACACCTCCTAAGATAAAACAAGTTTACAAAGCTAAAGAGAAGATGGTTGAACAACCTCCCACGGTTCCTTCCATTCCTCCCCTTAGGGAAGAAAATAAACCTATGGTTGATAGACCCGCTCCTATAAAAACAAAACTTGAAAATCGAACAAAAAGAAACAAAATGCTAGAGAGCGTGGATGTAGACATTTTTCTCTTTCTTGAAGGTTAAACAAAGAGTACAAAAAAGAAAATCTACATCCAAACTTGACTGAAGCAATACATGATGTGTCTCCCTCTTGACTGAAACAAAAAGATCCTATATCACAACCACAACAAGAGCTAAATCCTTCTTTAGACATTATTATTCGACCTCTCCCATTGTGATTAACTTGGATGATGTGATGAGGTTGCTAAAATTGACAAAGTGCATAATGAATTGAATTCATTGTTTTCCTTTTCTATGAGCTTAAGTGATAATTCTACTAGGAAGAGTGTTGAACTTGGTGATGACCCTAGTTCATCAATTGTTGTTGTCCCTTTGGCTAGTTGTCCACCTTTCGTATACAATGAAAAAGATTGGGATGCAGACGACCTACTAATAGGTTGACTCGCATGTGCCTTACTAGTCTTGTCTTTATTTTCTTTTCCATGGTTTTTTTATGTGATTGCATGTGTGTATTGTGATCCCCTGTATCATTATGTTTGATGTATCTCTCTCTTTGTGACATTCCTCTATTTGTACCTACATTCTTCTCTATATCATAAACCTTTATCTTTTTCTTTTTCTGGTGTTTTCCTTTTGGGGATGATGCAAGGAGTCGAGACATTTAGGTCTCTTCCATGTTGACCCAATTTTTTTCTTTGTTTTCACTCTCTTTGTGTCATTCTTCCTGTTCCATGTGTATTTGGGGAATGATGACATTTCTGAGCTCTCTAAAAACATTGTAGCAAAAACATATTGACCCTAAATCCATGGATCCCTTATGTGATTTTGGGATTTCATTTTGGGGGCAACCCCTTTTTCATGACTTAGCTTCATTTGTAAACATATGAATTGGCACAGGGATTTCCAAATAAGCTCTCATGTCCTTTATATTGCTAGGATTTATCATTTTATACTTTAAAGTAATTGCTCACAACATGGTGTTTAGCAATTTCTTTAAAGCGGGGGCATACGTTGACATTATTCTTTTTCAACTCATGTTTCATATTTCATGCGATGTATCTTTCAATTTTTGGTGACATTTGGTGTGATGTTCTTCATGAGCATGATCTCTCTTAGCATATTATATTCCTCTTAGTGGCTTGATGCAAGAAAGTACATCCCCTAAGTTGTGAATCTTCTATTCTTCGATTAGTCCTCTCTTGGATACATTAGGCATAATGTTCCCTAAGTTAAGACCTTACATGAACTAAGAAATATTATTTGAATGTATACCTTATACTTTTTTCATTTACAATATTTGTTATATGGCCACCTTGCATAACACACTTTGCTTGCCTATGGAGCCATCCTGTTCATTCATGGGTGTCAAGCATACAAAGTTTTGCTTGCCTCATGAATCTTGTTGTTCGTGTTGTGTGGCGCCTTATCAAAGTTGAGGTATAGCTTTGGTATGGTTATTGTATGGAAGTCAAACTTAGGTGTGACTTTCTCATAGCCACTTGCTTGTTTGTGTGAGCACATACAAGTCACATGCGTATGTGTCTCACTAGGGGCTCACCTAGTGGACAACCTGAGGTTCCACTAGCCCTTGTGAGTGTGCATTTGGTTTTCATAGTGGACATCATGTTCCACTTGTAAACGTTTTGGATAAACAACTTAGATCTTATCCACTCATGTTGGACAAATGATTGAGGCTTGATCCACCCCCTTTTCTTTTTTTTTTCTTTCTTCTTTTTTTCTCTGATAGTGTATGCTTGTACCTCGTTGTTGCTCCTTATATCATTCACATCTATGTTCTTTTGTACCTATGTTATTTTGCCACAGGATCTGATCCTAGGGGCTTGCAACAACCTTGATCGCTGTCATCCCATCTCACTAGCATTGGGTACACCTGTATCCCCTCTTGATGTAGTTTGTTCACTTTAAAGTGAGTTTGAAGCAAGTTCTCCTCTCAATTAAAGTGGGGCTAAATGTAGTGTGGTGAAAATATATCCCTCTACATTTTCACACTTTTTGGCCCCTCCTCAAGAAAACTAGAAGGCTTATTTATGCCCTATTTGGTCTTATATTTTGCATCCACAAGCCTTATTTAATGCATCTTTCTGAGGATAATCTTAACAGTTAACTAATGACCAATCATAGTTTATGATTTTGGTTTGTATGACCTAGATTTAGTGATTTGGGACTCATACACCACCTTGGGTGTATGGGTCTCGCCTAAGTTTTGGGGCCTAAACCTGAATTTGGCATTAAACATAACATTTCTTGAAATTTGTGTCCCAAGCCTAGGCTACTGGGACTCATACGCCCCAACTAGCATATGAGTCCCTCTTAGATTGGACCTAATTTTGAATTCAATTCTTGGTGAGATTTTGGCCCTCCCAGATTCAATGCCATTTTGTAGTGTTGTAATTTTAAAATTTGGCATAGACAATTATAAATTCTACAAGGTTATTTCACATATTTCCTCCCAGCACCTTGATGAGAAAGTATTCCTATGCTATCACTTTTATGACATCAAGAGCATTCAAGAGTTAATAATCAAGTATTTTGGAGCTAAGATTCACATTCAATCATCATGTTTCACCCATCACACACTGCTGTTTCTTTGTTTCAACATTTGTGATGTAGGTTTCACATTCAAGCCGCAGCATTCAAGTCAAGATTATTCATAACATAAAAATCAAGAGTCAAGATCTACATTCATAGCATAGTAATTTCATACAAGATTAAACCCTTTTGTTAAGCAAGGGTTTGGTGAGTTGCAACATGTATACGAATGCAATCATCATTCTTCATTCTATTTGATTTCATTTCATGTTTGATTACCAAAACGAGGCTTAACCAAGGAAACCCTATCCACTAACAAAACGAATATTTTTCCCTCTCTTTGATGTGTGATTTTTGTAGATTTAGGTTGAAATATATTGAAGAAAAGATTGGAGAAAGCTTTCAAAGTTGCAAAGTTGTCAAAGTTTCGTCACCTCTTGCAAGTGATTATGGAAGTCACTCATAGGTCTGAATTTGAAGCTCGCACTCGAGATCTGGCGAGAGAATCTGCCAAGAGATCACTTTAAAGCATAGGAGTTTCTCGCATCAACCGCGGATACTTCATGAATAAATCACCAATCGGGCTTTATGATTCCTAGTGTACCACTTTTTAGCCATTTTCTGTAGATCATGTTTTACCAGTTACAGATTCTAGATTAAACCTGAAACCCTAAACTGGGACTAAATCACCCCAACTAGCATGAGTCCTAGTGTGCATCAAAAGTCAGCGCAATTTGTATTTCATGCAAACCCTTGCTCTAAGCATCTTTAGTAAGCCCTTACATGCACCTCTTACTCATACAGTTTATTATTGTGATTTGAAGTTTCATATTCTAGGTTACATTGTTAGATTTGCATATCATTTACATTTCCTTCTTTCTAAGCCCTTGCTTAGTGGTGCACTACCTTTTTTATTTAAATCACACCCAAGGAGACCTTATCTCAAACCCATTCTCTCAATTGAACCATTAGATTGAGATCTCTATGGTTTCCTTGAATGAACTAGAGCGAAATAGGGTCTCCTAAGTTGTCCATCTCCTAAAAGGTGGGCACACCCTATTTTCTTTATTTCAGGTCTAACCACTGGTTTGAAGGTAGTCACATATATAGTTAGTAACTATTGGTTTAAAGGTTGTAATGTAAACAATAGATAATCATTGGTTTAAAGGAAATCATGTAAATAGGTGGTGTGTACCATAGAAGCCATGTAAATAGATGACGACTATTGGCTTAAGCATAGTCATGTTAATAGTCTTTCAATGTGTAGTTATTACATTATCATGTTTGTTTGGTAAAAAGATTTAACCTTGTGATTCTCAAGTTTTGGAGCTAAACAACTTTAGCAACTTTGCTCCATGTGCCCATGTGAATATCAATGATTTTTATGATTTTTATATTGACTGAGATCAAGATTCCAATGTATTGATTTGTTAATATTTACTAGTTTAAAGAATCACTATTTATAACCAAAGGATGTTAAATAAAAAATATATACTTTTTATTATCTCTTATTTTGTTTCTTGTAACAAAGAAAAAAAATTTGATGTTTCCTTTTCAAGAATGATATCTTGTGTAAGGGATCATGGTAATGAATATTGATTATCAATATCAATACTATTAATTTTACAAGTTGACATGGGAACACCAATAGGGCTTATAAGTCAAGTTATTTTTCAATTAGTTTGACATACACAAATTAATGCAAACAATAGTTTTTGTAACAAGGATAGTGTAGTGTCAGAAATTGTACTCCCTCTTAGACGAAGGTACAATTTCATGCTCTATTTGGAACTAACTTGAGTGACCTTCTCATTAATGAATTTAGACATTCCCTAAGCCCTAAATTTTCCTATCAACCTAGAAGAATGTGTCTACGTAACCCTAAAAAGTGTCTCATCAATTAAACATCATCAAATTAATTCTTACAAGTGCCATACCTATGAAAAAGTCCTAATTTAGCAGACCCTAAATATCCATGTCAAGGTTTGTTGAGTGTGAGAAGGCTAGTCTAGGGTGTGGCCTACACCCTAGACCAAATATTTTTCCTAAAAAAAATCTTGATTTTTCATCTTTGTTGGTCTTTAATTTCATAGAAGCAATTTTAAATTTGGGCCTTGATCTAATCCCAAAAATTCAAATTTAAATATGTTGGCCAAAAAATTAATTTATCCTAAGTTCCACTATATAAACATGAATTATTACTTGAAAATTAAGAAGAAGAATAAGAAGGAAATTATATTTTTCCAAAATACATTCAAATTTATAGGTTTTCAAGCAAATTTTCAGATTTAATCAACTTTGGTACAATGATTGGAGTTTGATTCCAATAGAATAACATGATGGAATCTAGGTTTGAAAATTGATTTTAGCCATTTTCAACAAACTAATGACTTGTTTTAGAGTGTTATCATCTTCAAGATTTGACCTACTTGCTGCCTTAAGTGAGGTATTGTTGTATTTCATATTTTCCTAAGGGTACTTGACTTTCT
>VDFB02375481.1:0-12634 GCA_007258455.2 Sequoia sempervirens | reverse complement strand
TTACTATTCAAAGAAAATCACTATTATGGTGCATGTGTATTATCGACATGCACAATTGGATTTGGATGGTGTTAACATTACATATGATGAACGATTCCTTAAGAAAGAATATCACTTTTATAGTAGTGAGGATAAAGAGTGTGACACACAATCTGTAGAATTTTTTTTTAAGAAGATTTTTGAAGGTTTTGTTGGAAATATGTGCCTCAAACTATACAAGCTGAAACCTCCATTAGAGTCAAGTCGGTGTGACATTCTATTTGTCTGGCCGACTAGCAGGTTTGTTTTATTCATTTTTGAACTGGTCATTGTGACCTTGCCATTGTCTTTCTGAGAGGTTGCACTGTGGAGTCTATCGTTGTAGCATGATGTATTCATTATGACATCAGAGCGATCGGGAGACCTCTGGCCGACAGGCCATTCAATCATGCATCGGTGAGACTCTTGGCGACTGTGATCCTCAGTGAAGCTTATGGTTCTCGCTAAGATGTCTCAACAAAGTGTTAATGTCTTGCCGACAGCGGTTACTTTGAGGTCCTCAGGGTAACTCATTATGGCTCGGTGAGAAGTCACCGCGAAATTAAATGTTATGTCGATTGTGTTTCATCAGAGAGACTTGGCCGAAGGAAGTGTCTTCGGTAAGATGTCCTACCGAAGTGGATATGTCTTAGCGACTAAGACTTAAGTTAGAATCTTCGGTGTAACTTAATGAACTCGGGGAAACGTCTCGGCGATAAGCTCTTGTCTTGCCGACTAGTCTTTGGGGCTCGTTATGATTTAATCTCATCGGTATAATGTCACACCGAAAGCTGTGTTTGGGCGACAAATGAAGCTCTTGGGATAATTCATAGAGATCGGTAAGTTCTCTCAGTGAAGGGCAATGTCTTGGTGATGGGTAAACACTTTGAGGTAACATATGGAGATCGGTATGAACTCTTGGCGATAGGAGTGAGTCTTGCCGACTTTGGTGTAACTTTAGTGTTTCACTATGACCTTCTAGTGAAAGCGATAAGTCAGGGCAACTACGTGTTGACTCGGTGTATCTCTTGGAGCTCGATGTAACATCTTGGCGACTACAAAGATTTTTTGGCGACATTGATATGAAGTATAGGTGGCATCGGCGAGACACTGTTAGTGTCTCACCAAGATGCCAGTGCATTACGAATTATGTTGAATGGTTGACCATCCTATGTGGAGTCTCGTGGACAAATAGAAGGATCCGAAGGGGAACAGTTGGAAGACAGTCAGTTGCGACAGTTCTATAAGGAAGTTCTATAGTCAGGAAACACCATGGATATAGTTGGAAGTTGCAAACGCTTGGGGGTTGGATAGTAGTTCGATCAATAGTGAAGTGTGAAGAATTCAAACTGTATCAGAAAAGGATTTAAAATTTGTAAAGGCTATAACTTGGATGTTTTCTATTCGAAGAAGGTTCATGATGAATGATGTTGTATAATGACACCAGAAAGATAAGTTTGGAATTGTATGTAATTATTGATTACTGTAATACAAAGTGATTTCTCTTAGTGTGGTGGGTTTTTCTCCTGTAAGGGTTTTCCCACGTATATTTGGTGTTCATGTGTGTTTGTTTAATACTTTGTTTCTGTAATCTATTTCATAGTGCATCTTAACTTGACTTTAATTGAAAATTTAAAAGTACTTCTGCATTCTTTCCTGAGGTATTAACGTTAGGAGAACTGTTTTCTGCATCTAGTTTTCCTTACAAGTGGTATTAGAGCCTGGCCAGTTGTGTTATCCTTGGGGGTACATTGGTCAATAATCGCTCGCTGGGAGTTTTGTAGAGATTGTTATTTCTATTTACAGATTAAGATGTCTAGTTCTATCCGAAGATTGAAATAGAGAAATTCACCGGCAGTAACTTTGAATTGTGGAACCTCAAGATGGAGGATCTCTTAGTAGATCAAGATCTTTGGCTTGCTGTGTCTGGAACTAAACCTACAGGCATGAAGCAAGAAGATTGGGACCTTGCAAATAGAAAAGCTAAGGGGCTGATAAGGCTCTATTTGGCAGACTCAGTTCTTCTCAATGTGCATGAAGAGAAGTCTGTTTCTCTCTTGTGGAAGAGACTGGCGTCTATTTATCAGGGGAAATCTTTGGTGAATAAGTTGTTCCTAAGAAAGAAGCTTTACTCTTTGAGAATACAAGAAGGAGGGTCTGTAGCTGATCATTTGAATGCATTCAACATGTTGTCACACACCAACATCCGCTAAAAACAAGTATACCGCGAGTGTTCTTTGCCGCACTCATGGACTATCCGTGATGGCTATTGGGAGTACAACACCAGTTTCAAGATGGAAGATGTTGTTGGTTCTTTACCGCCGAAGATGAGGAAGAAAAATCTTTCCTCGAGATGGCGAAGGAGGTTTTGGCTGGCCGAGGAAGGTCAAAGGAGAAAGGCAAGAAGAAGGACAAGAAGGACAAAGAATTCCAAATCAAAATCTAAGGGAGACTGCACTCGGCCAAGAAGCTCCAAGGTGAAGTGCCGGAACCGGTGGGCAACCCGGCTCGCTGTCCAAAAGGATTGTAAAGAGGAGAAAAAGAAGAAAGCAAAGTGGGTCTCGAGCAATGGTTCTTCTCATAGTGATGGTGACGCCTTCATTGCAGCCTGGCTACTTGCATCAAATGATGTCCGGGATTGATTGATTCTGAGCATCATTCCACGTGAAATCTCAATGGTAGAATGGGTCTTCGCTGGTAAGCATAAAGAATACAATGGTGGAAAGGTGTACTTGGCGAGGATTCAACCTGAAATATTTTCGGGCTTCATGGAAGAGTCAAAATCCACCGGGCTGGAAAATAAAAGGATCAATAATGTTATGCACACATAAATACCGTGTCTAGCTTGAATCATGGTTTCAGGCATAAGCAATGATAATTCTGAAAGGCACAAGTCTTGTTCCTGAAGTGGTCGCTATTAATTAGAGTCCAATGGTGCTAGCTAGAGGCTCGAATTATACCTTAAAATAAGTTGGATGCAATAAGTTGTTAATGTAACAAAGGTCACTCAAGTCAACAAAGTCGCTTCATGGAGGTAAAGAGGAAAATATCCCTAATTATGTAAACTCTACGGAAGTAAAACTTCCTGCAAAGAAGACTATGCTTTGGCATCATAGGTTAGGCCACATAGGAGAAAAAGGTTTTAAAACCTTGAAGAACAAAAATCTTGTTGAGGGGCTTGAAGATTGTAATTTTGAATTTGAATTTTGTGAACACTGTATAAATGGAAAGTAGCACTATGTTTCATTTTATGACAGTCCTCATAAATCTTCTGGTTTGTTAGATTATATCCATTCAGATGTGTTTGGTCCAGTGAATGTACCTTCATTGTCTAAATCAAGATACTATGTGTCATTCATTGATGATTATTCAAGGAGAGCATTTGTTTATTTTTTAAAAGGTAAATCAGAAGTGTTCAGTCGATTTAAGGAGTTTAAAAATCTTGTTGAAAATCAAACTGGTAGAAAAATAAAATGCTTAAGGACTGATAATGGCGGTGAATTTTGTTCTGATGAATTTGAAAGATACTATAAAGACCATGGAATCAAAAGATACAAGACTACACCTTATACTCCACAACAGAATGGAGTTGCAAAAAGGTTCAATAGGACAGTGATGGAGAGAGTAATGGCATATGCAGTAGTGGCCGGGTTTGAGGAGAAGTTTTGGCTGAAGTTATCAAGCATCGTGATAAAGTTATTACTTAATCACGCCCTCTTAGACATATTAGAGTCTTTGGTTGTGAAGCATATGCTTATGTGCCTGATGTAAAAAGATTTAAGCTGGAGAACAAGGCTGTCAAATGTATTTTCATTGGCTATAGTGCTAACATTAAAGGATACAAGCTTTGGAATCTTGTTACAAAGAAGGTTGTATACAGCAAGAGTGTAATCTTTCGAGAGCTGAAACCTTCCACCTTGGATTTGCAGTCAGAGAAAAAGTCTGAAAATAGTAAGGATGTAGCATCAATTCCTCCTACACCAGAGAAAGAGGAATTGAAAATTCAAAACGCACTGAAATTGAGGAGAGCTCTCAAGCAGCTTTTGAAAGTTCTCAAGAAGAAGAACCTCAGCCCCTAGTGAGGAGTTCAACCGAAAGGAAACAACCAGGATAGGTATGGGGTTCTCATTAATTGATTCTACTCTTGTTCCTATGTTTTTGATTTCTAGTACCGATGAGCCTAGGGACCTGCGAGAAAGAGGCATTTTAAAATTTCTAATTCAAACTTTGGTTAGAAGCTGCTGGAAGAAGAGATGGTGTCATTGGATAAAAATGAAACTTGGAGTTTGGTGCCCTTGCTTAAAGGTAGAAAACCTGTGGGCTGCAAATGGGTATTTAAGAAAAAGATTGGTCTAGATGGCAGTGTAGAAAAATACAAGGCAAGACTGGTTGCAAGGGTTATTCCTGTAGAGAGAGGGAATTGATTATGGGGGAAATTTTTCTCCTCAGAAAGCAAAGTTGACGCCCATTAGATTTCTATTGTCACTTGCAACAAAGATGACTTGTAGGCTGAAATCGTAGATGGATGTGAAGACAACATTTCTTCATGGTGATCTTGAAGAAGAAATCTATATGTCCCAGCCTGAGCACTTTTTTGAGAAAGGTAAAGAAAAACTGGTATGCAAATTAAAGAAATCTCTCTATGGGTTAAAGCAATCACCTAGAATGTGGTACCATAAATTTGATACATTTGTATTATCTTTGGGATTTGTGAGATCAAAATCTGATCATTGTGTATATTATAAAGCTGAGAGTGATCAAGTGCTTGTTATTGCTCTTTATGTTGACGATATGTTGTTCATAGGAAATAGCAAGCTAATGATTTATGATCTTAAGTCTCAGTTGTCTGCTAAATTCGAAATGAAGGATCTTGGTGCAACAAGGTATATTCTGGGGATGGAGATAACCAGGGACAGGAAGAATAGAAAGCTTTGGCTCAGTCAGAGTAAGTATATAAGGACTGTTCTTAAGATATTTTGTATGAATGATTGCAAGCAGTTAGTTGTTCCAATCATGCAAGGAATGAAGCTATCTATTGAGGACTGTCCAAAATATCCTACTAAGATGGAGGACATGACCAGTGTTCCCTATGCTATTGTTGTAGGCAGTCTCATGTATGCAATGGTCTGTACAAGACCAGACATTGCCCAAACAGTGGGAGTGCTTAGTCAATTTATGGCTAATCCAGGAAGAATACATTGGGATGCTGTGAAGAGAGTGTTTAGGTATTTGAAGGGAACTTCAGATTTTGCATTGTGTTACCATGGTAATTTGGTTGAATCACAGAGAACTCTCAGCATTCAGGGATATGTATATTTTGATTGGGTAGGGGACATTGACAGTAGAAGGTCCACCAGTGGATATGTTTTCATGTTGAATGGTGGTGCAGTGAGTTGGATGAGCAAGCGGCAGGCTGTGGTTGCTTTGTCCACTACAGAGGCTGAATACATGGCAGTTACTCATGCTTGTAAAGAAGTTGTATGGTTGAAATGTTTGTGTTCTAACATTGGTTTTGATGCAAGGGAAATAACAATCTTATGTGACAATCAGAGTGCTATTTGTCTGGCAAAGAATCCAACTTTCCATGCCAGGATGAAACATATTCATGTACAGTACCACTTTGTACGAGATATGGTTGAGGATGGAAAGATCAGTTTGGAAAAATTTGATACTCTGGAGAATGTTGCAGATGCATTGACGAAGCCAGTGAGCACAGACAAGCTCAGGTGGTGTGCTAGTTCAATGGGCCTTAGTGCCCATGATTTTCAGTAAGTTATGATGTGCTCTGGAGGTGTATGTATGATCTTTGTCAAGTGGGAGATTGTTGGAAATATGTGCCTCAAACTATACAGGTTGAAACCTCCATTAGAGTCAAGTCGGTGTGACATTCTATTTGTCTGGCCGACTAGCAGGTTTGTTTTATTCATTTCTGAACTGGTCATTGTGACCTTGTCATTGTCTTTCCAAAAGGTTGCACTGTGGAGTCTATCGTTGTAGCGTGATGTATTTGTTATGACATCAGAGCGATCGGGAGACCTCTAGCCGACAGGTCATTCAATTGTGCATTGGTGAGACTCTTGGCGACTGTGATCCTCGGTGAAGCTTAAGGTTCTCGCTAAGATGTCTCAGTGAAGTGTTAATGTCTTGCCGACAGCAGTTACTTTGAGGTCCTCGGGGTAACTCATTATGGCTCGGTGAGAAGTCACCGCGAAATCAAATGTTATGCCGACTGTGTTTCATCGGAGAGACTTGGTCGAAGGAAGTGTCTTCGGTAAGATGTCCTACCGAAGTGGATATGTCTTAGCGACTAAGACTTAAGTTAGAATCTTCAGTGTAACTTAATGAACTCAGGGAAACGTCTTGGCGATAAGCTCTTGTCTTGCCGACTAGTCTTCGGAGCTCGTTATGACTTAATCTCATCGGTATAATGTCACACCGAAAGCTATGTGTTTGGGCGACAGATGGAGCTCTTGGGATAAGTCATAGAGATCGGTAAGTTCTCTCAGCGAAGGGAAATGTCTCTGCGACAGGTAAACACTTCGAGGTAACATATGGAGATCGGTATGAACTCTTGGCGATAGGAGTGAGTCTTGCCGACTTCTACTTGGTGCTCGGTAGGCTTGGGGACTTTGGTGTAACTTTAGTGTTTCACTATAACCTTCTGGTGAAAGCGATAAGTCAAGGCGACTACGTGTTGACTCGATGTATCTCTTGGAGCTTGATGTAACATCTTGGCGACTACAGAGGTTTTTTGGCAACATCGATATGAAGTATAGGTGGCATCGGCAAGACACTGTTAGTGTCTCACCGAGATGCCAATGCATTACGAATTCTATTGAATGGTTGACCATCCTATGTGGAGTCTCGTGGAAAAATAGAAGGAGCCAAAGGGGAACAGTTGGAAGACAGTCAGTTGCGACGGTTCTGTAAGGAAGTTCTACAGTCAGGAAACACCATGGATATAGTTGGAAGTTGTAGACGCTTGGGGGTTGGATAGTAGTTCGATCAACAGTGAAGTGTGAAGAATTCAAACTGTATCAGAAAAGGATTTAAAATTTGTAAAGGCTATAACTTGGATGTTTTCTGTTCGAAGAAGGTTCATGATGAATGTTGTTGTATAATGACACCAGAAAGATAAGTCTGGAATTGTATGTAATTATTGATTAGTGTAATACAAAGTGATTTCTCTTGGTGTGGTGGGTTTTTCTCCCGTAAGGGTTTTCCCACGTATATTTGGTGTTCATGTGTGTTTGTCTAATACTCTGTTTATGTAATCTGTTTCATAGTGCATCTTAACTTGACTGTAATTGAAAATTTAAAAGTACTTCTGCATTCTTTCCTGAGGTATTGACATTAGGAGAATTATTTTCCGCATCTAGTTTTCCTTACAGGTTTTGCAAGAAGAGGTGTAATTGAAAATAATTTTGTATGGTCTAATGGGTGTCTATCACAATTCAAATCATCAAGGCCATTTTATGCACTATGTAGATATCATCAACATGACAATATACCACATGTTTGGAGCTTCTTTGAGAGTGGGCATGAAAAGGGTAAACATGATGGGACAAGAGCTTGCATTAAATGTGCTCTAAGAAAACATCAAATGAATTATGAGGGAGATTGTATAAATGATGTACATGATGTTGTCAAGAATGGTGCAAGAAAAAAATTGCATGTGAGGTCGACACATATTCAAGGAGGAACCCATGTCCAAATAGAGTGTTTTGGGAGATATTAGGTATGTAATTTATTGTTTGAAAAAAGTTTTACATGTTTATAAAATGTTAATTTTAAACTATATTTATATAATTTGTAGGTGTGGATAGTGTTGTGCCTTGCACTCACGCCCCACTTTTGTCTCTAGAAAAATGGGGACCCCCTTTTTGTTTTGTGATTTTTTCTCTTTCCCTTTTTTCTTTCTCCTTATTATTTTATGTTTTTCTTCTCTTCTCCTTTATTTCTTTCCCTTCCTCTCCTCTCTTTCTTTTTCCCCTTGAGTGTTTTTTTGCTCGTTACGGTTTCAGGATACTCAATGTGGGTATGACATCTTTTTCGAGCTTGACCTCCGACTCTTGCTTGCTGTCATTATTTTGTTTTCGCCCCTTTGAGTTTTTTAGTTTTAGGTTACCCGTTTATCATATCCTCGATCCCAAAGGACCAATGGTGGTGATGTCTTGTCACCTTGGTTTTCATGTTTAAGAAAGCATTAATTTGACTATAGAACATTAATGAAGGTTTAATGGTAGTTGTCGAATAGGTTTTAGAGGTGGATTATAGGGTTATTTTTAATCACTTGTAAATTTAGTGAATTAAATAGAGCTCTGCAACTTTTTAACGAGCCCTCGTCATCTTCATGTTCTCCTTTTTTAACCTATATTCTTGAGTGTGTTCACTAGTTCGTCACCCCAGTGCACCTTCCCCTGTGCCATGTGTTTGTGTTTTTCCTACCTTCACCCTTGTTGCCACATGGATTTCAAGGTAATTCATGAATTTGAAACCCTCATTTCAATTCATGCTTTATTCTTGGATGTCTATGTATATGCTTGTCATGTTTCGTGGTTTGATTTGGTGTTGTTGTGTTGTGTTTTTCTCCGTTGTTCATTTTTGTTTGTTTGCTTTCAGTTTGGTTTTGTTTTCTTGTCATTTTCTTTGTCTTCTTTTGTGTTTTTTGCTTTTGTCTTGTCGAATTGAATTTTTCCCTTGTGCTTCAATCGAAGATGTTTGTGAAATCATCGTATCAGGCATCAAGCATTACTCCTTCCTTGCTTTTGGGGTTTGTCCTTTCCTAACCAACGTCCATACCTTAGAATTTTTATGAATTTAAGCCTTTCAGATATCGGGTTTTAGGTGTGATGAGTATCTCTTATTAAGTAATATGAAATAACTTAAGTATCATACCTAAACCTTGAATTTTGATCCTTAAATTCGTAGCAAAACTCTAGTTCTCAAGTTTCAGATTTTGGCTTTCAAGAATATTCCTTACCTTGGGTTTTCTTACAGAATAAGAGTTAGGTCTCAACCCTAAACATCAATGTCTGATGGCTTAAAGAAGAAGTCTCAAATGAAGAAATGACCAAGTGTATCAAACATCAAACTTAAGAGGTTTCATCTAAGTCATGTTCGTAGTTCAAGATAAAACCTAAGAATTATGTATGATTCCCAATTCCTGAGTGAAAAAGCATTAAAGTGGGAAAATATGAGTTTCGGGTATCGGATATCGGGATGTTACCCTGCCAAGTGTTAAATGATAACTGAAAAGTTAAGTGATATCCCCAATACTTGATATCCATTGAATATTGTTAAAAATTGTTGGATGTCATTGATCGGGTATGTCCCTTAATGCTCAATGTTATTATCAACAAGAGGCAAATGATAGGCCAAAACCTTGACTCCCAAAAAATAATCCTTTTTTCTAAAGACAATTGTCTGGTTTGGTCACTAGAAGTTTCTTTTAATGATTATGCTTAAGGATTGACAAGAATCAAGCTATACTCCTAACCCTCAACATCTAAAAAAATAGATACTTATCAAAGTTTGTTAAATATTACCAAATGTAATTGATCAAGTATATCCTTTAAATGATTAAAATCCTTAGATATAAGAGGTAAGTTGCACGCTCGACCCTCGACACCCAAAATACCACATAAATAAACATTTTAACATTGAAACAGTGTTCAAACTTCTTTTATTTAGATTTCCTAGTTCTTTGGTGTGGACACAAAAAAAGTAACCCTTCTACTTTTTTTTGTTTTGTCCCTCCTTGTGCTTATTTGGCTTGATTTTTCCTTGATTTAATGTTGTAATGTGACCCACACATTCACATTAGGTCTTGAATCTTTATGAATCATTAAGACTTTATGATGTCTTGTAAAGGTGTTGGAAGTGTTGTAACACATTGTCACACTTTTCTAGACTCTTCTTATTATAATTCACTTACATACCCTCTTTTTATCACTTACCAAGTCTTATTTTAAAGTGTTGTAAAGTCTTGTAATAAACTTTCATGCTTTTCTAGACTTGTCATCAATAAATACACCTTTCTTATGCTTTATTGGCCCCTTTGTGGACTTACGGGCCTTAATTAAGTGTATTCTTAAATATAAACCCGACAAACATCATTTAAGACAACTTAATTTTTGACACCCATTCACATGCCTTGAGTGAGACCCATTCACCATTAGGGGTGAATGAGTCCCTCTTGGCACAAAAATCAAAATAAATTCAAATTATTGGTAGGTTTTTATTTCTTAAGACCTAAGGTCGGCCTGTGATGTTGTATTTTCAAGAAATTAGGGCATAATTGTGTATAAATATGACTTTATATTCATTTTAAGATCCCATTCACTCATTCATGCATAACATTCAAGCATTCTAGCATTCTTCATCAAATTCAATCAAGCATTCAAACCTTGGAGCAGCATATCTTCAGACTTCAACATCAAGGGTTTGGTGATTTTATGACATTGCATTTTATTTATTCATCATTCTCTCTTTATTTGTTTGATTACCAAACCGAGGTTTAACCAAGGCAAACCCCTATACTCTAACCCTTAACACTTTTTCCCTATTTGCATGTGTGTTTTGTAGGTCTTGTATGCAGATTTTTCAAAGAGATAGGTCTTAAAAGTGTCATCAAATTGTCAAAGATCATTCAAAGTCAACATAACCCTATTTGAAGCTTGGAGAACACTTTCCCGTTAGATTTTCTAGATTTAGATCCGGTAACTTGTCAAGAAGAAAAGTGCAGATCATGACCCATAGAATTGACCCTTGACTTTTTAGAAATTTGCAGGTGGACTAATTCACCATTTGTGGTGAATGAGTCCCACTTCCAAGCTGGAAAAAGTGTTTTTTGAAGTTTTATGTTCTCGGCATCCTAAAACCTATTCCGACAGTTTTCACCAGAAACAAGACTAATTCACCATCTATGGCGAATGAGTCCCAGTGGGCTTCAACATTGATCTTTGTAGCATTCCAAAACCTCTCAACATCAGCTTTCAGTCTCTAGGTGCACCTCATTCAGTTTCATTAAGTTCTGTTTTTGTTTGTTTATGCTTTTTTTTTGCATATCACAGTGTGTTTTCAAACAACTTGCATTTCTTAGGTATTGCATTAATAATCACCTTTATTTTTTAGTTTATTGAATTTATACATTGCATCTAGGCATATTCCATCCATCCTTGCTTTAATTTTGAGTGTTTACATTGTATTTTGGCCCATCTTTCTCCTTTTAGGTGAAAAACCCTAGAACTGCAAGAAAGCCATTGGAAGCCAAAATCTTTGTTTACATTTGGTAAGCGATAGGACTTATTCCAAAGGCCCAATTCTCAATATATCAAGTTTTTCATAAATATGATCTTAACCAAAGGAAATAAGGTGTCCATCTTTTAGAAGATGGAACTTAGGAACCTATTTTGCACTTTAGTTCATTAGGAAACCAAGATCCCTCAACCAAGTGACTCAATTGAGGGAAAAGGACTAGGGGTTTCCTTGTGTGATTAAACAGGGGTTCACCATTAAATGAAGCTTCAAAGGAGAAATGAAAAATCTATGCACAAAACCCTAGAAACTTAAAAGTATTGAATCAAATTGACAAACAACATGAAATAGAAAAGTACCTGGAAGAATGGAGAGGTCAAACAAGATCTAAAAACCCTAAAAATTGTTGTTTTGAGGTGCACTGGACTGATACGCCAATCTGGGAAATTTAGTCCTGCTACAGGAATTTGGACAGAATATAGAATCTTCTTGTGACTATTCAAGATCTACAGAAAACTGATAAAAGGGGTATACTAGGACTCATATGCCCAAAGGGGCGATTTAGTCCCAGTATTAGGCTTTGACTAATATTTCTATAGCCTCTAGAGATCTTCTATAGCTTTTGTCTTGTCTGATCTTCAAGTCTGAAAGTTTGAATTTTAGCCTGTAGGTGAGTTTCCGTGAAGATGATCACAACTTCTTGACAACTTTTTCAACTTTGTCTTCAAAGGATCTTCAAGCTCCAATTCACCTAGATCTACAATCACACATCAATAGGGGAAAATGTTGTGTTAGGGAATAGGGGTTTGCCTTGGTCAAACCCTGTTTTGGTAATTAAACCTTGAAATGAAATAGAAAAGCATGAAGGAATGATGAATGAACAAATGAAATGTTGCAACTCACCAAACCCTTGAAATGAAGGCCACAAACTTGTGTGAAATGGCTAGCATGAATGTGGATCTTGACTCTTAATTGAATGCTTGAAACTTTGTCTTGAATACTTGCTTGAATCATGAAACCTACATCACAAATGTTAGCTCACAAACACACATGATGCATGGAGACTTTGACATGATGCTTGAATCTTGAATATAGCTCCAAATTCTTGATGATTTTCTCTTGAATGCTCTTGTAAACTCTTGAATTTTCATTAGGAATGTTTGGATAGAATTGCTTAAATGACTTGAGAACTTGCTAGATTGTTAGGAGAAATTATGTGAAATAACCTTGTATTTATACTTGTTTATGCCTAGTTTCCCAAAATTACAACACTACAAGCCAACATTAGATATAGGATAGTAAAATCCTGCCAAGAATTTGATTTAAAATAGGTCCAAGTTAAAGTGGGACTCATATG
>VDFB02375480.1:0-89733 GCA_007258455.2 Sequoia sempervirens | reverse complement strand
AATTAGTCACTTATTTGCCAAATTGTACTAGTGTTAGTCACATGACTAAAAGTTTTAGTCATGTTACAAATTTTTAGTCACGTGACTAAAATTTTTAGTCACGTAGTCATTTATTTTCCAAATTCTACTAGTGACTAAAATCAAGAGAAGTCGTGCTAGCAAGGGTTTTTTAAATGGGGAAAACATGTGCTTTTAAGTTTCTTTTGATAGTCTTCTATCTAGTGTGAGTTGGATTCTTAATGTCTTACATTATGTTTTGTAAATATGTTCTAAGTACTCAAAACTAGTTGATAATGATAGATGGTGTGTAGGGCATGTGTTTCTTGAAGATAGGTTTGGTGTTTTTCTTTTTAAAAGACATAAGGTAAATGTTGTTTCTTTTTTTTGTAGCATCTCATTTTGCACACCGTAAGGTATGCTAAAAGTGGTTCGTAGGGGTACATGTTTTTAGGGTTTTAGGGATTTACCTCATCCTTGTTATTTTTGACAAGTATTTACAACAACACTATGAGAAAATACAAATCCTATTTCTTGGCATAAGCATATAGTAGGATACTAGAATGAAAATTTGTACAATTGAAAAACCAATATGCTATGATTGGTTCATCAAGTTTTACTTGTTATCAACAATTTGATCTTTTCATTTGGTGATCTTGAAATCAATTATGTTATGATTTTGGGATCTTGGATGTTTTTCATAAACACAGAGAAATATTCTTTGATAAATGCAAAGAAAAATTCTTTGATAAACACAAAGAAAAGTTCTTTGATAAAATTTAATTCTTAAGAGGTTTTGTACTCATTTGCATATATGTTTTTTCATTCATAGACTATGCAATCTCATTGGTTTGGTGTAATAGCGAATTGCTTCAAAGTTTAGGGATGAATTTTACATATGTGTATTCATTTTTTTTATTGAAAGAAATTGTTCTGAACACACCATAAATGGATGTTTTCCCTCTTGTGCAAGAAAAAAATCTATTATGGAACAAATCTTTGGTTAGATCTAAAGATGATCTTGCTCCTTTTCCTTTGGATGCTAGTGCTAATGTGATTCCCCTAGGGAATGGAAGGCTTGGGAATCAATGACTAGTTTCTCCCCAACCTCCTATATTTGGTAGTGGTTGCAAAAAATACCCTATTGGTGGATCTCTTACATTCTAATTTACCTTTGGAGGTTGATTCTCTTCAGAGACAAGCAGTTAATACTATTAGGCTTTTCTTTCATCTTATGGTTCTTTATCCCTATCATTATTTTTAGTAAGAGACCCTTCCCTCATCTTCATGGTTCTACTATGATTGGGAGACAACTCTTAAACTTTGGTAAGATATTTTATTTTATTATTCTACTTGAACTTCAATCTTGGAGCTATGGATTTGACTATATGGGCTCCCACTTGAGTTATGGAGTGAAGATTGTTTTCTGGAGATTCTTGGTCCAGCCTTAGATGATTTGATTGAATTTTATCCCATAGCAATGAACAAGACACAATATATGTATTCATGTTTCAAGAGCTAGAGATCTGAACCTCCCTTAGAAGCAAGTTATTTCTCAAATCTGGCTCCCTTGATTAGGTGGACTATGAGAATGTTATTTTTAAATGCCACTCCTTCCATAAGGTGAGCCATTTTTCTAGCAATCATCGCTGCTACTCCTTGTATCTAGATTCCCTAGTTGTCCTCTTGGGAGTGTAATAAACTCTTCCTTATACTACTCATATCAAAAAATAAGGTGGAAAATGAATATTGTTTATGTTTTGTTTGTTAGAATGAAACATTCATGGGTAGTATGTGATTATCATGTTTGATGTTACTAATGGGTTCACTATTAAAAATGTCCTAACTTAGCATAGGAATCTTTGTAGCTAATATTTTGGAAAGCACACTTTTGCATTAGTGATATCTAAGAAGTTGTGATTTCTAATATTTTTTGTAAATGGAGGATTGTGTGAGAACATTCCCATTGTTCTTTTTGGAATCTCCTACTCTTGTTGCCTTAGAGTTTCAAGTTGACCTTACAACTCAACAATAGTGAGTGGAGCATTCACAATATTCTTCTCTTCATATTATGGGGACTTCTAAGAATTGATATTGCTTGTCCATTAATTTTATGCTTATGATTTCATTTTCTTTTAGCCTCTTCTAGATGATGATGATGGATTTGAGTAAATGTTTTTTTTGGTCTATAATTTGAATGCTTCTACACACATATGTATGAAATGCAACACTATTACTATTTTTTTCATTGGTATTTTTTCTCTATTAATTCATTTCTCATAAATAGCACTAGGAGCTTTATCCTAAGGTCTACAGGGATTTCATCATTAAATTGGAACTTCACCTAAGTTTTTCAATATTTTGATTGGCAATTCAGATTTTTTCCAATGGTTCTTTTTGTTTTTTCATTTGTAAATTGTTCTTTCCACCAGTCAAAGATGAATGGGAAATAAATTTTCACGACTTTCTAATGTTTTCAAGAATTTGCTAAAATCCTAAAATAGTTGCTTACTATTAGGCTTTGATAGATATTTTCCAAGCATCCATAGCTTGTTCGAAAGAACCTATTTTAGGATTTTAGCCATAGCAAAAAGGAAATGAACTGTTTGATAAAATGCTCCAGTAGACATGTACGAAAAATGTGGTAGCATAGACAAGGAAGTGAACTATTTAGAAAAATGCCTTAAAGAAATGTGGTCATGGTGATGGAATTCCATGACAATATTTGCATTTTTTTAACTATTGAAATCTGATAAAAATAATGCTTTAAATGTTTTGGTACTCCTTTTCAATGAAGTATTTGGTTGCTTTTGGCTAGTTTTCAACTTGCTTCAGTTTGATATGGTTTATTTACCTTTTTATTTTTGGTTGGGTGGTTTTGATGATAGTTGTAAGTTGTTTGTTATAGTGCTCTAAATTTTTTACTCTTTATACTCTAATATTTTAAAAAATAACCAAGGTTTTAACAGATCTTCTCGAAATAATGAGAAGACCCTTCATTGCAAGTTTGAGGAGATTGTATATCCTATCTTCTAATGTCAATGTAGATTTCCATTAGAGAAAGGAGGACATCATGATAATGAGGATGAGATAGCAATGATGGAGGCACAAGCAAAAGGATACCTGGATGATATGGAATATGGCTTTATGCCTATTGCATTTGATATAAGTTCTGAAACATTTTCCACAATGCTACTGTGTAGTTTTGCAATCAAAGAATTCATGAAAGCACTTTTCTTTGAGGGATTTCATTAAACAGTTTCAGTGTGTTGTCTTTCTTCCACATTTGACATGTCTATCCAAATCAATTGTTCATATCCTAAAAAAATTATGTTGTCTTGTTTTGAGGCATTTTTTCAAACAGTTCAGTGTCATTTCTATGGCTTGTCTATGACTTGTCATGGCATTCCATCAACATGAGACCACATTTATTTGAGGCATTTTTTCAATTAGTTAATTGCCTTGTCTATGCTACTACATTTTTAATACGTGTCTACCAAATCATTTTATAAAATAGTTCACTCCCTTGCTGCTATGGCTAAAATCCTAAAATAGGTGCTTTTGAACAAGCTATGGATGCTTGGAAAAATCTATAAAAGCATAATAGTACGCAATAACATAGAAAAGGTAGTGAATTGTTTGAAAATGTGCCTCAAAGAAATGTGGTCTCATGGTGATGGAATGCCATTACAATCTATTAGGAATCTGAACATTGTTCACTTTAAAGAGGTGATAAGTTGCAAGTCTATAGTGCCACACTATTGGTAGGTGTTTTGAATTAAAAGAAAAGAATATATAAATGATAAGCCTCATTGATGGGGCTCAATTTGAGAAAATAAGCTAAATTGATACAAAGGGAAAGCTATTTCAAACACAATAGACTATCAAGAACAATGAAAATGTGGGTTTCACAATAGAAAACATGGGATTCTCTAAAATTTTAGTGGTGACAGCAAATAACACCCTACAAACTGCTCTTCAAACCTATTTTCCTAAGCTCACACTCTCAAAAGGCATCAACATTTACTTTCTTTGACATTTTTTTGTATCCTAGACACTACTTCACACTCTACAGGCCTCCTTACAACTCTACCTGATAGGGTTTAAAAATCAAAACAATGTATTTTCAACAAAACCCTCACAAAGACTAGGGTTTAAATAGTCCCATTGCTCAAAAATACACACTATCTTTAATGAATCACACAAAATAAGGAATTACCATTTTCCCTTTGGAGGAAAATTGCACAAAGAATTCTAGAAATTATGTACCAAATCTCATAATTTTCCAATAGTTGAATTAAAAGATATGAGCACATCTTTATTGTTGAAAACCCTAGTTTTTGAATAGGGAAATGAGCATTGTTTTTTCCATAACTTGAGAAAAACTCAATGAAATCCCTTCAAACTACCTACATTTAAACCTTAATACATTCCATTATCACCAAACACAATCAAAGACCTAAAACTATGGTGTACAAGTCTGTACCAATCTGTTCTTTGCTACTTTTTTATAAAACTATCATAAAGTTGTCAAACATGGCATATTTCATGAAATATTGCTCCCACAACTTCTTCGAGCATATATTTTCATTGATTTAGTCATCAAAGAAATACAAAATAGTTAAAATTATTGGTTCCCAAGTTAATAGATGCAATGAATCCTAAAGAGTAGCCACTCTCTCATATTCAGACTTAGAGATTGATTTGGCCAATGAACAAGATGCAATCAAAGAGACTAAAATATTCTACACTTCTAGCTCTGTTAAACTAGGGAGGGTAATCCCATTTAGTATATTTATATATATGTGTGTGCTAAAGTACCAAATACACTGTAAACATATAGTTCCCCTCTAATTGTTTGAAAGACATAGTACTCAAAAGGCTTGGCTAACATCTAAAGTAGTGCCTCATTTAAACATGAGAGATGTGATTCATTAAAATGAGCTCAAGACACAAAAAAACTAGGACTAATAAGTAATATGATTTAGATTTGTAATAAACTGTTAAATTAACCAACATAATGCAACATGAATAACCCACTTAGACTAGTGCTTCATTCATTGGAACAAAGTCAACCTAAACACCCACATAATCTAATAACAATCTTCAAACCTGACATTATATGAAGCTCTGAAATGTTGCATTATAGTATTTGAGCATAATATCTTGACCAAGTGCTACTTATCAAAATCCTAGCACTCAGTTCAATACAAACATACAACCATATTCAAGTACCTACATTATTTCTTTGAATTAATAGACAAGAATAGAGCCACACATCTATATGAAACTGATGAAGACAAATAAGATAACCTTGATTATATTATTCATAATCTACAAAACCAATACATAGGAAAGCAAAATGATCTTGAAATTGCACTATTCAATATTATCTTTCCAGTGTTGCAATCAAAATTACATAGATAACAACAGACTCCAACCTAAAAAAAAACCTCTGAAATGTTCTATATTCACATTACAATATACTCTATGACTAATTACAGAACAACCCCCTCTCAATGGAGCAGAAATCAACACTTAAGGAAAAATAAAAAACCCTAAATGGCGATCTCCCAAAGACACCTAGCACACTCAGTACAATAGATCTGCAATTGCCTCCACCACTCGAAGAGAAGCCCCAATTCACACGTTGTTCTAGCTTCATCATTCCTTTACAACAGAAAAATATTCCCCTTTGTGAAAGAATAAAATTCCCTCTTCATTTTTCATCATTTTCCCCTCTTGTGAAAATTATTATATTCTTTCGTGAACATCCTCTTACTCTTCTGGTGAATTTATCTCTCTATGAAAATTATTTTTCCAGCAAAGAATATTTATTTCTTTTATAATGATTCCCTTTAATTTCTAAAATCCACGGTGTTGTATAATATTTTCACCAACAAAGTAAAATAACTAAATTTTTACTTCATCAGGTTTAAAAAATACTTTACACGTGTTCCTTTTTATTTTCTCACTTCATATTTAGAGACTTTAAATATTTCAACTAGGCCCACCATTTCCTCACACATACCTCACAACCACCATTGCACATCACCCATAGAATTAAAAATGAAGATGATAAATAGCGATGGGAAAAGTCCTCATTTTAATTTACCTTAGGTTGTAAAAACTATTTTACTTGGGCACTTTTACCTTAGCAATTATTTCCCAGCAATTAAAATTTATTTTAATTGTGAGGGCCTTAATAATTTCTATCAGCTGCAAAAGGTTTTATTCCCGTGCACATTTGATCATCTTTGAACACTTTATCAAATAATAATATTTGACATCAATCATGGAAAACCATCACACATCGCCCATTCATTTAGAAAAGCTAAAATTAATTAGCGATGGGAGATATTTAGGCAACACTCAAAGCTAATAGTCTGAAGAAGTGCAAACTCCCATTGGCGATGGGCGATGTAAGAGAAAACCATCACTCATCGCTAATGAATTCAGGAAAGGATGAAATAAAATAGCGATGGGAGATATCTATTTCTGTTCACCTGAATCCTTAGTTCTCTATTCTGTTACTTCCTGGGAACTTTGATGGAACTTATTGTAGCCATGGCAAGATAAAAATGTGCAAGTCATTTTTCTTAATGCAGGGGAATTTTTACAATTGTCAGCAGCCAAAATTCACCACAAAGATGTTTAAAATCCATGTCTAAGTATTGGCAATGGTCATGGGATGAAATTGAAACCTGGAACAATAGTTTTGCGCTCCAAAACACCCCCAAAAATGTGTTGTACAACAAAAAACATGATCAACATTCTCCAGCTATAAAAAACCCTCATTATTTACCTATGCCTTCCCTTTTTCATTTAATTCCTCAACATCAGACTTTTCCCTCAAATATTTCATCATTCAACACCCACGGGCCCTAAGAAATCTTATTCCATCATCGTCTAGCCTCCATCGCGTATCACGAATGTGGTAAGAGAACTAAGATACATATTAGCAATGTGCGTTGAAGAAGATATGAGATCACCCATTGCTCATAGAATATGGAGAAAAATAATCATATCTGCGATCAATGATGAAAAGGAACTGCCATCGCTGATCGCCAATTCAAATGGGAAAAAAAAACCCAAAACAACAATGTAGAGTGAAAGCCAAGTTGTGAAAGCCGCCTCTTAGCCAATCAGAAGCAAGGATTAAACTTACTTTTCCTCTTGAACATTTGAAATTGCAATTATTTTTTCTCTAAATGCCTCTTAGCCAATCAGAAGCAAGGATTAAACTTACTTTTCCTCCTGGACATTTGAAATTGCATTTATTTTTTCCCTAAATGCCTCTTTTACAAATGCACAATATTTAAAATATTCACAATATTTTAAATACTAACATTTGAAACTTGAGAAAAATTATGAATTTCAGTTATGCTTGCGACCAATTTGGAGGAAATTCACTATGGGAAAAATAGGACACCTGGAGTCATGATTTTTTTCATACAACCATAATCAATTATTTAGAGAAAATCCATTTCCTTAAACTTTTCCCAGCCATCAAAAATCAAGTATCTCCTTTGTAAACTAGCCCCCAGGACGTGTTCACCACACCCGAAATACATTAAAATAATGCATCTTATGACCTCTTTTTTTTATAAAAATAGAGTTGTAGAGGTTTTAGACCAAAAAAAGAAATGGGTTGTTATTAGAATTGTAAAATTTGAAACTTTCCAGAGCACCATTTTTGGTCCTGTCGCGATAAAAATGATTAAATAATCCATTAGAACATATCCTAGAAACCTAAAACTGAGCAGACATGCAAAAATTTGACCCAATAATTTAGTGTAACAAATGGATTGGCATAATTCATCATGAGGTGCAAGATATTAAATACCAAAGTGGCTCACTCAGACTTTTCTGCAATTTCACCCATCAAAAACCAACTCAAGCACACCAAGTCACCTCCTTGAAAATTTGTCAAATCATCTCCTAGGGAACTGCCACTAGAAATACTAGGTCATTTGGGTACACTGAATATGTGTGCAAGAGGACTTCCCTTCAATCCACATTCGTCAAAAGATATTAAGGGTCAAAGATGACCACTTTGAAGCATTCTGAAAGTGCAGGTGTAAAAGGTGAACAAACTGCATTTGCTTTTGACTTGGTAAAAATATCAAATATGATCATGAGACTCTAAAAATGGACCAGGGAGCATATGAATGTGGGGAGAATGGAGAGAAACAATCATTTTGTCTTGAAAATCATCAAGTTTCAAAATATCAACTCTAACAGGAGGCCACTTCATAGAACTGAGTCCTCAAACAACAAAACAACCTCAAAACCTTCTAGCTTTGTGCTTCAAAACCTTATCAAAACTTATCACAAGGGGATGAAAAATGACATACAGGTTCACATATGTCACATGAGTATGCACACAAAGGGATTTTGTATGAAAATCAACTGGCTTCGAATTGTAACCCTCCAAAGTAAGTCAGGCAGATTTTTTTAGGGGCATTGGGTGACAATTTAAAAGGTCATCTCTACCCCCCACTACTTTGGTTTGACAAGTCAAACCATATCTGATGGCCCAAGGCCACCCAAAACTATAGGTTTCTTCTTACCTCTGTCATAGAAAAATTTTTCATCACAATTCAGTGAATCTAATTTTAAAATATCACTAAAATCTACCTAATTAAACATGCTAGCGACTCCTAATAGCCCATTATATACAACATTATTGATAGATTAAAAATTACCATGCATCTAAAAATCAAGCATACTCTTAAAATACTTATTATCATGTGGCAACAACTCATGATGTTAGTCATATGAATCATTGTCAAGCTTAAAACAACATTCTTCAATGTTTTGCATGTTGCCACACTTTGTGAAAATTTCATATAGCCGAAAAAATGGAACTCATATTCTACCACATGGCTGGTAATATCAAGTTCAATCTGATTATTATTTTTTATGTCAAAAGTGAAATAGTCATAGGAACTAATTCAAAGTTTATGCACATCATGCAAACTATCTCTGAGTGTATGTAAAGAAATACACTCATACATTGGCACACACTATTTTTGTGCCCCAACATGCTGGTATAGAGAATCATCAAGAATTTCTAATCTATCCTCATCCTTACTCACTTTGATATCTTCTGAACATAACATATCAACATATTCAACATTCATAGCTTGTTCAAAAGTGAGCAATTCTGGTTCAAAAAGATAATTTGTTTTTTCTTTGAAATCAACCTCCATATCCACATGAAAAGACTCGTGACTAGGCTCATCTAAATTAGGAAACCAACACTTATCCAAATCTGCAATAAAATTCTCAAAATTTGGCTTATCAGATATACAAACTTCATGGTTATCTATTATTTCTAACTCATCAAAACAGATTTCTGAACTTATATCAGCCTGCACACTTTCATTCTCATAATACAATGAATCATTATAATCTAATGGTTTTTTTTCTTTATCCACATTATCACCATGCTGACCAATTGGTTCAAAACTAGAAGGAAGATCAAATACCCATGCATCATATCTCATATAGTGAAGGTTATCATCACTATCAAAATCAATATGAGCAATACACAACAATTGAGGGTTACTCACATGTGCATATTTATGATATTTAGTGGTCAAAAAATTTGAAATTTGTTCACTGTTTAATAGACCATTGTTCTGGTCCATTCTTTCAACCACGTCCTCTTCTTGACTTCCACTAGAATTGCATGCATTACCAAGTTTTAAATCAAGATATACTATGATATCACCATCATCAAAATCTAAAAATTCAATGGACTGATCACAAATAGGATTTCCCCAATCATAAAAGATTGAATTGCTAACAAACTTTTTAAAAGCATTGTCACAATATGTCATAGAGGACAAGCTATCCATTTGCTCATTCTTGCTTACTTTTGGGCTGTCCTGACATCAATCTTCATCTTTTTTCATTTCGGCATTGGACTAGGTGTCATCATTGAGCTGGTCATTTACATCTTCTTGAGAATAGAAACAAACATTCTCACTATCATGAGCATAAATGGTAGACATTGCATCACTCTTAACTTCTTCCTTCTCAAGCATGCATTTTTTTGTATCTGAAACTAAAGGAATATGATCATTTGTATTCATACAGTTGCTAATTTCATTAACATGTTTACCAACAACTGAAGACATTAGACCTTGCACATATTCATTCCAATTTTTTTCCATATTATATCATGATCCCATAATAGTGGTTTACAATTTTTGGCCAAACTGGACACTGAAATTATTATTTTAAACTAAATCTTCACATTCGGGCACTTATAGCGGCTAAAATGTGAGGAATATGAAGATGGTGCAAACTAGAGTCTCATCAAATTTTGTCTATAGATTCTAAAAATATTTTTTTCAAAATTTTTGGAATCAAATTTCACTTCTTTTTCCATCTCCCACGAAAATTGATTTTTTTCATAAAACAACATTTTTAAAAAGTGACACACCATATAACGCATAACTTTTTTTCCATGAAGGATAAAATTATAATTCTTTCAAATTTAGATTTGTAACTCTGATTTCAAGTGCTTCCACTTGGTTAGATAGTTTTTTATTGAATATTTTTTCCTTAATCAAGTTTCAAAGTCAAATGAATTACAATTCAGACACAGCGCGACCGTATAACGCGTAACTTTTTTTGTATATGTCAAAATTTAATTTAATTTTTTTTGTTGGATCAAGGACTTCAATATCTAGTGCAATCATATTTTTCAAATTTTTTTTTTGATAATCTTCTATTTTTCCACATGTGTAGAACAAATAAATTCATTTTCGATGAAAAACCTATGTTTAATAAAACTTTAAAAACAAATACATAACAAAACCAAAACATATTAAAATTATATTCATTGGATAGCCTGTTTTGAGGAATGCCATAATAATTTGAAATGAAGTTTAAATGAATTCATTTGATTCCCCAAAAGCTAAATCAAAAGTGATTTTTTATCAGCATTTTGATAGATGTAAAGGAGACGCATTTATAGGTATGGTTTAAAACTAGCAAGGTTCTATCCAAGGGGTTTTGATCTAAGGTGATTTGATCAAACCCTCTTCAATTAGAATCCTTAAAATGAAACTTTTTAAGGCTTAAATCATTATATTTTCTAAAAATATGTGATTTCAGCTAAAATTCGTTCCTCTCAGGAATTGTAAACCACTATTGCTCCATCTACATACTCAGTATTTTAAAATCCTTTAACAATGCACTAGATCCCTCCTCAAAAGCTTCAAAATAAATATGAATGCAATCTAAGGTACTGGGTCTAAAATTTTCACGGATTAGTGAAAGAGCAATAGAAAATTTGTGACTAAAAGCAATGCTTGACTCTTCATCTTGTTTCTTAAGTTGCTTTAACTTTGTGACAAGGTCAGAGGGTTCTTTTGCAATTTTTTCTCTATAAGCATCCACTAGTTTATCCTAGTAGGTAAAGGACTTATCATGAAAACTTAAGTACCAGTCCCTAGCTCTAGCTTCAAAAGATATGACAAAAAATCCCATCCACAAATCTTGATCTCCAAATGAATGTTTCACCATGAAGCTATAAAAACTTTGGACATGTGCATCTCCTTCACATGCATTATATCCATTTAGTCTATGCATCTACCTATAGACTCGAGATGGCATACTCTTAACCTTATAATCAACCCATGACATGTCTAATTGGTCATACAATGGGTCAAAAGAATTGACAAAAGGTGCAACAATTTGGCTAGCAGATCCAATATGATTATCTCTTAACTAAGCTTGTATAACCATCAGGTTCCTTTTGTTCATCTCTTTAATTCCCCTTTTAAACACGACTTTCCATTCTGGCCTTAGCCTAGGCTTGTTCACACTTGGGTTCCTGTACTTTGGGGTTTCAACTTTTTGAGGATTATCAAACTTTTGAAGCTTCTTGACAATATGCATTAAGGTTTCTAATGGCATGGTTATTTCCCTTTGGTAATCCATAGATACATGCAAATTTGGGTTTAACTAATTGTGCATAATCATAACCATGTCAATATGAAGGATCACTAGGATACTTGTTAATATGGTGGTAACCTGGGATTGAAACATATGATCATGCAAATGGATAGAAATTCCTAGGATATACAAATTCATTCTAACCACCCATACTAGAAAATTTGCGAATACTTTAGACAAACACTTTAAATGGAACAAAAATTGCATTCAATATGATAGGTTCAACAAATAAAAATATGTAGAGAACCATGTACCTTAACACCTCCAGTTTCTACAACTTTGAGTAGAGCACTTTCAGGTCACAATAATAAATAGAAGCCCTTCATGTGTAGAAATTGTAAAGTAGAGTTGCCACCTCTTCAACCAGAGGAAAACCTTTGAAGAAATGATATCTTTCTTCGAGTTCTTCCAGCAGAGTCACTTCACAGTATTTGAATTTGGGACTGCTATGAATCAATTTGCAGATCCGGAACTTCTCCAACTTCCGAACCAATCATTTATTTTGTTTGATTGTTTCCAAATGGACTTCAACAAATTTGCACCAGAGATTCAAAGTTATCCCTAGCAGAGTCACCAATCTGTTGGTTCCTAAATCAACATATGCAATGAATCTTAAAGCATAGCCACTCTTTCATATTCAAACTTAGAGATTGATTTGGACTACAAACAAGATTCAGTCAGAGAGACTGAAATCTTCTACATTTCTAGCTCTATTAAACTAGGGATGGTAATCCCAATTAGTATATTTATAGATACTTGTGTGCTAAAGTACCAAATACACTGTAAATAGATGGTTCACCTCTAATTGTTTGTAAGACAGTACTCTAAAGGCTTGGCTTACCTCTAAAGTAATGCCTCATTTAAACATGAGAGATGTGATTCATTAAAATGAGCTCAACACACAAACAAACTGGGATTGATAAGTAATATGATTTAAATTTATAATCAGTTGTTGAATTAACCAACAAAATGTAACAAGAATAAACCACTTAGACTAGTTCTTCATTCATTGGAATAGAGTCAACCTAAACACCCACATAATTTGATAACAATTTTCAAACTTAACGTTATATGAAGCTCTGAAATGTTGCATTATAGTATTTCAACATATAATATCTTGACCACTACTTCTTATTAGAATCCTAGGACTAAGCTTAATACAAACTTACAACCATATTCAAGTACCTATATTAATTCTTTGAATTATTAGACAAGAATAGAGCTACAAATCTATCTGTAACTGATGGAGACAAAGAAGATAACATTGATTATATTATTCATAATCTGCAAAACCAGTACATAGGAGAGTAAAATGATCTTGAAATTGCACTATTCAATATTATTTTTCCAGTGTTGCAATCAAAATTACATAGATATCAATAGAATCCAACCTAAAAAAAAACCTCTAAAATGTTCTATATTCACATTACAATATACTCTGTGACTAATTAGAGAACAACCCCTTCAATGGAGTAGAAATCAACACTTAAGGAAAAATAAAAATCCTAAATAGTGATCTCCCAAAGACACCTGGCACACTCAGTACCATAGATCTAAAATTTCCTCCACTGCCTGAAGAGAAGCCCCAATTCAGACATTGTTCTAGCTTCATCATTCCTTTGCAAGAGAAAAGCATTCCCCTTTGTGAAAGAATAAAATTCCCTCTTCATTAGTCATCATTTTCCCCTCCTGTGAAAATGATCATGTTCTTTCGTGAACATCCTCCTACTCTATAGATGCATTTGTTTTATCTCTCTGTGAAAGTTCTTTTCCCAACAAAGAATATTTATGTCTTTTATAATGATGCCCTTTAATTTCTAAAATCCACGGTATTGTATAATATTTTCACTAGTAAAATAAAATAACCAAAATCTTTACTTCATTAGGCTTAAAAAATACTTTACACCCGTGCTTTTAATTTTCTCACTTCATATTTAGAAACTTCAAATATTTCAATTGGGCCCACCATTTCCTCATACAAACCTCACAACCACCAATGCACATCACCCATAGAATTAAAAATGAAGATGATAAATAGCGATGGGAAAAGTCCTCATTTTAATTTACCTTAGGCTGCAAAAACTATTTTACTTGGGCACTTTTACCTTATCAATTATTTTCCAACAATTAAAATTTATTTTAATTGTGAGGGCCTCAATCATTTCTATCAGCTGCAAAAGGTTTTATTCCCATGCACATTTGATCATCTTCTCCAAACACTATCAAATAATAATATTTGACATCAATCAGACAACCATCGCACATCGCACATCGTCCATTCATTTAAAAAATATAAAATTAATTAGCAATGGGAGATATTCAGGCAACGCTCATTGCTAATAGTCTAAAGAAGTGCAAACTTCCATTAGCGATGAGCAATGTAAGAGAAAACCATCGCTCATCGCTAATGAATTTAGGAATTTAAGATGAAATGAAATAGCGATGGGAGATATCTATTTCTATTCACCTGAATCCTTAGTTCTGTATTTTGTTGCTTCCATGGGAAATTTGATGGAATTGATTGTAGCCATGGCAAGATAAAAATGTGTAGGTCATTTTTCTTGATGCAGGGGCATTTTTACAACTATCGGCAGCCAAAATTCACCACAAAGATGTTTAAAATCCCTATCCAAGCATTGGGAATGGTCATGGGATGAAATTGAAACTGAGAACAACAATTTTGAGCTCCAAAACACCCCCAAAAATGTGTTGTAGAGAAAAAATCATGATCAACATTCTCCCGTTGTAGAAAACCCTCATTATTTACCTGTACCTTCCCTTTTGTATTTAATTCCTCAACATCAAAATTTTCCCTCAAATATTCCATCATGCAACCCATAGGCCCTGAGAATATTAGCGATGTGCACTAAAGAAGATATGCGATCGCCCATTGATCATATAATGTGGAGAAAAACAATCAAATCTGCGATTGTGAATTTTAATTATGCATGCAACTCATTTGGAGAAAATTCACTGCGGGAAAACCAGGACACCTAGAGCCGTGATTTTTTGCATATGACCATAATCAATTATTTAGAGAAAACCCATTTCCTCAAACTTTACCCAACCATCAAAAATCAAGTACCTCCTTTGTAAACTAGCCCCCGGGACGTGTTCGCCACACGTGAAATGCATTAAAATATTGCATCATATGACCTATTTTTTTTTTATAAAAATGGAGCTATAGAGGTTTTAGACCAAAAAAAGAAATGGGTTGTTATTAGAATTATAAAATTTGAAACTTTCTAGAACACCATTTTTTGTCATGTCGCGATAAAAAAATGATTAAATAGCCCATTAGAACTTATCCTGGAAACCTAAAACTGAGTAGGCATGTAGAAATTTGACCCAAAAATTTAGTACAACAAATGGCTTGGAAAAATTCATCATGAGGTGCAATATATTAAAAACCAAAATGGCTCACTCAGACTTTTCTACAATTTCACCCATCAAAAACCAACTCAAGCACACCAAGTCACCTCCTTGAAAATTGTCAAATCATCTCCCGAGGAACTACCACTAGAAACACTAGGTTGTTTGGGTACACTAAATATGTGTTCAATAGGGATTCCCTTCAATTCATATTCATCAAAAGATATTAAGGGTCAAAGATGACCACTTTGAAGCATTCTGAAAATGTAGGTGTAAAAGGTGAACAAACTGCATTTTCTTTTGACCTGGTAAAAATATCAAATTTGATCACGAGAGTCTAAAAATGGACCAGGGAGAATATGAATGTGGGGAGGATGGAGAGAAACAATCATTTTTCTTGAAAATCATTTAGTTGCAAAATATCAACTCTAATAGGAGGCCACTTCATAGAACTGAGAGTCCTCAAACAACAAAACAATCCCAGAAACTTCTAGCTTTGCACTTCAAAACCTTATCAAAACTTATCACAGGGGGCTGAAAACTGACATATAGGTTCACATATGTCACATGAGTATGCCCACAAAGGGATTTTGTATGAAAATTATCTGGCTTCGAATTGTGACCCTCCAAAGTAAGTCACTTGGGCAGATTTTTTCAAGGGCACTTCTATGTGTGCAAAGGAAAAGTTTTCAATATGGGCACTTCAACCTTTTTTTCAAAAACCAAATGTCTATATCACTAAATTTGACAATTATTCCCCTTCTATAACTTTCAACCTAGACATTGTAACAAAACATCAAAAAGGAACTTTAAAAGGACAACCATGGTCTTCCAAACCTTATTAGACTAAAAAAAACCAAAACCAAGAGTTGATAAAAAAATCCAAACCTTGTATCAAGCCAAAACATCACCTAAAATTCGAATTGCACTTTTGGTGAGAAAATCACAATTTGAATTTCTAGCCTATTCAAACTATCTAACCCATTGAATTTATGATCCCAATGGACCTCCCAATCCTAAAATAACTCACATGACACTTATCATCAAAATAGAGCTTCAAAAACACATGTTTGAGTGATGATCCTACATCATACTTCCAAGGGAAAGAAAATAAAATTAGTTCCATATGAGAGGAGGTCTGCAACTTCAATTGCAACTGTCCAATTACCTCAACTTGTGGTGAAATGTATGTTTGTAAAGAAGATAAATATCTTTCTTTTTCCCAAAAAATTTCATCCTTGATACTCAACATTTGCTCCAAAGAAGTACGTTGTCCATTGCATAAATCTAGCTCCTTGTTTGCACCCTTTAAGGCTTTTTCAATGTGTTCCATCTTGCACCCTTGCAATTTGCTAATCCGATATGTAGTCCTACTTCACATCCTCTAAACTGCCCTACACATCTTTCAAAAATTCTAATTTTTGTCTCATTTTTACCTTAGGTCTCTTGAATTCTTTGTAAAGATCTTCAATCTCATCCTGTGTGTCAAACTTAGAATTCATTTCTAAAAGTTGATTTTGAATTTTCTGAATTATCTACATCTTTGGCGTTCTTTAGAAATATGGCTTCAACAACTAAGACTTTATCACTAAATTGTGCAGCTGAAGTCTCAAACTCATATTTCATGTTTTCCTTGTCTTGAAGACATGACTTAACTTCCTCAAACAAACCCTCTAGACATTTGATTGTATTTCCAACTTCTGATAATTCTTGGAAAAGCACTTCAGAATGTTGTAACTGATTTTACAATCCACCTATATTACTACCTTGATCAGTCAAAGATGAATATGTATCTTCCAACAAAATGAAAGCCTCTTGCAATAACAACTGAATTTTCTCATTCTTGTCAACAAGTTCCTTATACCTCTCTTTTTGCACTCTGATGGAATCAATGAGAATAATTTTTCTCCTCTTTCTATCTTTGGCCATTATGGCATCATGCATAGACTCTTGATCATTTTTTTTCCTCTTCTAAAAGAGTCAAAGCATGTCTAGCTTCCTATTCTTTCTAAATATCGGAATGTAAAACAAATAAATGGAAATCTATCTTGGGACTTAGCTCCCTAATGCCATCTTGTATTAACTGGAATTCACCAAGCTTCCTTTGTAAATCAAAGATAACTTGGTGTGCATTCTCAAGTTCCAATTGAATATGCTCAGTATCTTCAACTAAATTAAAAGCTTCAAATGGTTTTCCATTCTAGCAACTCTATATGATGACTAATATCTATCATTGGAGGCAAAGAATTAGGAAGTTCATCAACAACTATATCTACATAACCCTTCAACATGTCTTGAATTTCCCAAGGAAACTCAACAATTCTTATTGTTGTTATGATAGTCCTAGGTTTGATCATCATTGCAAAACCTATATTTTCCTCTTCTATTGGCTTTAGAAACTCATTTTCACCCACTATCATCACATTTGAGCCAACCTTTTGGTCTTTATCTTCCTCCTTCAAAGGTGCTAAGGTGTAGGTAACTCCATCCTTTTCCAAAACATAGACATTTTTCCTGTACCATCATACATTGTTATCTGTCATATTGCCAAGGCCTACCAAATAGCACATGGCATACATCCATTGGAATGATATCACATAACACCTTGTCCTTATACCTTCCTATTTGGTCCAACTCTACCCAACATTGTTCATTAACTAGTATTTGTTGTCTCTTATTCAACCATGGGACTTTATAAGGTGTAGGATGAGGCAATCTCTTCAAATTTGGTTTCTCTATCATCTCAACAACAATTAAATTATCAGTACTATTGAATCTATAACATCAATGCTACTTGAATCTATAACAACTTTGAAACACTTACCTTGGCACTTGCAAATTGTCCTAAATAATGATTTTTTTTGTGGTCTCTCCTTCTCCATTGGAATCTTGATCAATGTCCTCATTAGCAATAATTCTCCTATCTCTGGTTCTTCTGGATGTGGTGAGGAGTTAATGCTCTCTTCATCTCCTCCTTGAGAAACTTTAGTCCTTTCATTCTTAAAGGTAGTAGTCTGAATACTCCCAAGGTTGATGAACAACAAACTTGTTGCACTTGTCACATTTTCCTATGAAATCATTGAATCCTCCTCTTTGTACAAATCTATCCCTAAAGTTAGGCATTCTTCCTCTAAAATCTTCTCTTGAACTTGGTGTTTGTTCTTGAAAGGTGCTTGAATCACCTTGACTTTCTTATGGCTATCCTCTACCCCCATATGAACCTCTACCTCTGAAGTTCCTTTCTCTACCTCTATTATGCTTTTCTTGCTTCCTATTCACCTTCTATTCAACCTTTTAGGTCAACTAATAAGAATCTTCAAGTGTCTTGGGGCTTGTAAGGCTCAACTCATCTTACAAGCTATACTTCAACCCTTTAAGGTATCTTGCAACCTTATTGGTATCATCCTCCACATGTCATGATCTAATACTCAACTTATAAAACTCTTCAGTGTACTCTTTCACTCCCAAATACACAAAGTTTTGATTTTTATAAATTCCTTATTCTACATTCAAATTTTCACTTAAAGTATTTAATTTTAGTTGGCTTACTTGCTGGAATACATTTCCTATTACATCCAAGAATCAACACTTTATTTCTTTGCCTTCTTGTGTGCAAATTAAATCAAATTCTTAATAGAAGTTTGTGTTTTGAACTACATTTAGATATAGTGTATAGATTGGATGATAATGGAATATGTTGGTGTTCTAACTCAAGATTTTCCAAGCTACTTTCTAGGTTCTTTATCATTTGTTTTATACCATTTTTCAATTTCTATATTTTAAATGGTTAATTTCTTTCTAGTTTTAATTCACAACTCTTAGCTTTAGCATTGGTAACATTGTTTGATAAATTATAAAATATTTTGGATAAAGATAGCTAACATTGTTATTTATTACTATAAAATAACATGAAAAGACATTATTTAACTTAGAGACTTCTAAGTGTAAACCATTACACGAGGATAGTTTAAAATTAATAGAAGCTAGCTTGAAGGATATATTGGTAAGAAGTGTATGATGGCAATATTCAAACCATTAGACATTTATTATAATACAGAAATAGAGGTAGATTACAGTTAAGCTTCTGTTATACGTCTGTTTGCTTAGAAGGCACCTCTTGACCGTCAGACATTTCAGACGTTTGACCGCCATCTGACACAGGATTTTCTCGATACTTATAAAAGTATGCAAGCAACATGAAATACAACAAGTTGACGCTCTCAATCACCATCAAGAGCCAATAGAAATAATCAAGTCGGCCACGGTTGACGTTATTGTCGAGCCAATTAGGCTTCCCATTACCACCCGTCATTCTGTGAATGAGCGTGATCATAATGACGCTTAAATAATCCGCCACTGCATACATAATGGAGGAGAGCGCTATAGCCGTGCTACGCAGGTTGGGTGGAAACTCAGTATAGAAAAAATCCAAAGCGCCCACCGCGTAAAAGCAATTGGAGAGACCCTGTATACAAAACTGAGGGACAAGCCAAAACACGGAAATGGGAACTATGGCGGAGGGGTCGTCAGTGAGCCGGTGGCTTTTTGCCGCATTCCTTCTCTTCACTTCAACCAAACCTGCTACCAACAGGGAGAGCGATGAAATAGCGTAGCCGATGCCCATTCTCTGAAGAGGCGTAATTCCCCTTACTTGTTTTGTGACCCGCCTGGTAAGTGGTACCAATACTCTGTCGTAGAGTGGAAGCCATATGAGCGTTGTCAACAATACGACACTATCGATGGAACCGGCGGGCACTTTGATGCTTGTGGAACCCAAACGTCGGTTCATTGTGAGGGCCTGGAGAACCACAAATGTCCCTTGCTGTCCTGCTCCAAGTCCATTGCCGATTCTACAGAAGAACATGGGTAGGATTGGGATGAGGATTTTCAAGTCCTCTATTCTGTGCATGGGACAGAGGCGCCAGGGCCGAGCAACGGAACCGTCTGCTTGCATGTCTCCTTCTGTCGGTATGGCGGCCTTGTTCAGGAAACTGTTTTTCAAATTGAAGCATGGGAAGCTCAGTGAAGTGATTGAAATCTCTCTTCTATTCTGAAGACAAACAAGATGAAAGAAATATATAGGAGAATGTTTAAAGGTTTTCATTTCCCCAAGTCAAATATTGATCCAAAGCTATGAATGGTGAGGTCATAAACAGGAATCTTCAATATAAATTCTTAATAATTATATTTCAATGAGGTTTGGATGTTGATGACAAGAATAACAACACAACAATTTAACCATCACTCCATGCCACTATTCACTAAAATTATTAAATTTTCATTAATAAAGTAAATATATATTTATTTATTCTATAAAATTAATAAACTATACATATAACATCATAATTAGTGGAAACAAGAAATTGAAATAATAAGAAGTAGTACATAAAAATGGATGCAATATGTACTTTTTTTTATTATTAGTAACAATTTATTTAATTACACTTAAGATTTATTTATTTTTAATTGTATTAATTATTATTTAACTACTTTATATTATTTGTTTGGATTATTTAGCCATATAAAAACAGAGGGGGTTAGCAGTAAGGAGTAGGTTTTAATGATAATGGAGAATCAAGATTTCAACATCATGGTAAGATGAAAGATTCTATATGTAACATGTCCATCTGAATTGATTATTGAACATGCTTATTCTAGGATCATAGGGGATTTGAAGCCCAACCCTACAACTTAGCGATTGTAGGGACAACTAGCTAATCTACATTTTTGTGTATTTTATAAATAACATGTCTCAAATCAAATTGATTGTCAAGGGTGGGTAGGAGGCCCTAAAGTAGAGATCGACTCTTCTAAATTTAGTCCCTCAAGAACCCTATGATTCCCCACGACCTGACAATAGTTTCCATGCACATGAGATCAATCTTTAAATTAGGAGAATCGATCTTTGAGCATAAACCCCTAAGAACCCTATAATTCCCCCCACCTAGATATAGAGCAGGTTAGGTGAGAATTGTAGTTTGAGAATAAATCTTTAATATAGAGAATGAGCTTAGCATCTAGAGAATCTATATCTGAGCATAATCCCCCTTCCAGCTGACAAATTTAATCCTCCCACACATACTCATTTGTAATCGATCAAGTATTATAACAAAAACCTTGAAATTTTTAGATGGTATCCCTTAATCTAAAATGTTGCCATTTCTATAAATTTTACAATATACTATTATGACAAAAACTTTAAAAGTTTTAGATGGGCCCCTTAATTGAAAATGGGGCCATTGTTGTAACTTTTATATTGTGAGGGAAATATATGAAACAAAACTTATTCATTGCATTTCTAGTAACAAGAGGTAGCATATATTTTGAGTTGGCATAAAAAAATAATTTTAATAGTATAAGAAGTGTTAGTGATGAAGCGAAGTATAAGAAGTGTTAGTGATGAAGCGAAGTATAAGCTGTGGAAAAATACCTCCTACTTATCAGTATCAGAAGTGTTAGTGATGAAGCGAAGTAATCGAGAATTAAATGCCTTTTCAATGTTTGATTGTATAGATTTTTCTATACTTTAATAAATTAACCTTTTCCACTTTTTAAAAGACAAATAAACTAAAAAATTTGTTAATAAAACTGCAATGAATAGCAAATACCCGAATCTAGGTGTAACAGAGATCTTGCGGCTGGTTTGGTCATAATAAAGTAGTGCCGGATCTGAGGGCAAAGATAACTTCCTCTTCTTGATGGACACCATGATGACTTGTGCGATACCTGTGAAAGGGCTGCCCTCTGGTTTTACACGGTGGAAAATGGGTGCTCCAACAAGGAAGCCAATTATAGCAAAGACCATCAGAATAGTACACACACCAAATCCCAAGCCCCAATTCACATTGCTCTGAAGGTAAACAATAAGAGTACTGGCCACTAGAATGATCGCACAGTTTGAAAAGTAATACCAATTAAAGAAACTCTGTAGACTTTTCTTTTGTTGGAGTGCTTTTGCTCCTCCTTGTTCAAACTGATCTGCCCCGAACGGCGTGGCACATGGGCTTATTCCAGCTGACCCAATGGTCATGAAAACCATTGCCATCACAAGAACAAACATCTGTACTTTCAAAGGACCTTTGCATTCTCCCAACTTTGCTTGCATGCCACTACAATGTGGCGGTCGCAGTGTTGGGACTAAAGCCGTGATAGTCCATAGACTAGTTCCCTGCACATTAATCAAAATATTTATTGTGGCAAACCAAAGCCAAGAGACCAAATTTTAATTCAAAGTTTGGACCTTGTTTTAAACTCAGAACCATACTTACAATTAAATATGAAAAAGAACCGATGAGTATTGCTGGAAATCGACCGATGTAGGAATCTGCAAGAAAGGCTCCGCCCAAGGCTGCCAAGTGTGTTGTACCAGAAAAGATATTGAGCAGTTTTAGAATTGCAACTATCTCCATGTTGTATTTCGTTCTTAGATAGACCACCGTATTTGCAAGCAACCCAACAAGTGCCAGCTTTTCCAAGCTCTCGAATCCTGCAAACAAAATCTCTCTTCAAAATATGAAGCAACATTTATAATTTTGATTCAAACAATATATTTTAAGCTTTGATTTATTTAGATGATTCATCTTAAATCACATTAATAAATAGATCTTATTAAAAAAAACGAATGATCTAAATAAACAACCTAAACAAATCAAAATTTAAAATATGCAATTTAAAGAAAATTGAAACCCAAAAACACAGTTTTCAAAATGCACACCAATATGCTTAGTTGCAGCCTCCTCAGAAATGCTAATACCAGTGGCTATAAATATTTTAGGAGGAGAATAATAAGCTTACCTATTATATAGGGCATGGTTTTCCATCCTCCTTTTGTTCTCTTTTTACGGGAGTCTATATCTTCACCACCAGCACTTTCCACAGCATTCGTTGTTGTGCATGACAGAGCAAAGCAATTAAAGTGGTTAAGAATTGGAATATTACGCCAAGCTTTCTTCTCTTCCATTCTTCAAATTGCTCAACACCAAACTCGCAATTAGTCGGAAATGTTTGTAATAGGCACGAGAGAGCTCATCAAGAAGCTCACTATTAATGATACTGTAAATATCCTCCTTATCGTCGTCATCGTAATTCAAAACCATAACATCCCAGAAATGTCACGATAAGATGGTTATGTTTTCGAAATTAAGATACAAATTAACTTCACTCTCTTCGGCCAACAAAAACATGTTAGACAGGCTTAATAATAATATGATTCTCTTTTTCCCTGCCACTGCTAAAAAAACTAGAGATTAACTCAACTGTTTGGCCGACCATAACTAGAAAATAGTATGTTCATGTCCTACTTAATCGATGTTGATTCCAATTCTATTCGGCGTGAGACGGATTTCATCATCTAGATGTTGGCTTTTTGGAGTATTCATTTTTATTTTGTTGGTCGAGGAAGATAATAAGATTTTTTATTTTACATGTTAACTTGAGTGATATAAGGTTCGATCCTATCTGTCATGGAAATGACATAAAAAGTTTAACTTGATGAAATGCATGATTGTGAAATTTCCAGATTTTGTCTAATCATTACATTATTTTTTAAGCAAGAAATTTAGGTAAGATAAATTTATAGCTTGGAATAAGGTGATAACATAAAGGTATGTCTTATTATTTGATCTTAAGTAGATCATGCAAATTTTAATAGCTTGCTTTCTTTCATTGTCAAGCTAGATATGATGAAGGCATATGATCGAGTAGATTGGGAGTTTCTTGATAAAATATTTGAAAAGTTTGGTGTCAAAGGGAAATGGTACATATGGATTCACTCTTGTTTGTCTGGAGCAAAGTTTTTTGTTGTTATTAATGGTTCTCCTATAGGTTTTTTTGTGGCAACACAGGGAGTGAGGCAAGGGGACCCCCTCTCCCCCTTTCTATTTATCATCATGGCTAAGACACTTAGTAGGTTTATCATTCATAAGCAAAATATAGGGCTTTGGAGAGGTATTAATATTTCAAACACACACATTTTGATGACTCATTCTCTTTTTGTAGATGATACCATCTGTATTGGTAACTCAACTATGGATGAATCCATACAAATCAAACAAGTGGTAGATAAGTACTGCTCAGCTTTGGGCCAAAAAGTCAATGCCTCTAAATCCAAATAATATGTTTTCAACAGAAATGAGGCTGTAAAGGAAAAGATAGTTAAAGTATTGGGGTTTCAACAAGCGAAATTTCCATGTGTGTATTTAGGCATTCCCTTTTTCAAGGGTCCAAATAAGCCTGATTATTGGGTCAAAGTGATAAAAAAGTTAAAGGAAAGGATTCTAATGTGAAAGACATGGTGGTTATCCTTATTAGGTAGAATTTTGTTAATAAAAACTATTTTATTTGCAGTTCCAAACTACTTTTTGGTGGTACTAAGGGCTCCAAAGTTTGTTATCTTAGAAATTGAGAGAATTATTAGAAATTTTCTATGAAGGGGTAATATGAATGATAAAAAGAAAGTGTCTTTAATATCAATGGATAGTATGGCTTTGGAAAAAACCCAAGGAGGAGCAGGTATACATAATATTTCAATTAGGAACAAGGCATTTGGGGTCAAGTTAGCTTGGAAAATGTATACAAAGCCAAAAGCAAAGTGGTGTAAGTTAATGAAGGCTAAATACCTTGACAATACAAGCCCCTCGAGAATTCTCACCATCTCAAATTCGCCAACAGTTTCAACTAGATGTGTAATTTCTTGGTATTATGCAGGTCTATCATTACTTCATATATTACATGGGAAATTCATAATGGACAAAGTGTGAAATTTTTGCAAGACTCATGGAATGGTAAGTCACCCTTGCGAAATATTCAAAAATTACAACCAATAATGGATGTCTTGTCATTAGAATGGGGTGAAAACATTTTGGACTATGTACATGCAACAGAAGGCCCAACGGGTAAAGTAATTTGGAAGAAGTATTCAAATTCATTGCTTTCTGCTAATCATTTTTCATTACTTCAAGGAATACTAAATAGTAGAGTTGTGTTCCTTTCCGGGAAGTGGGATAGAATTTTGTCCATCAAAAGTGGATTCTTATTCAGTGAAGGAAGGATATAGATCTTCAAGTCAATGAAGAAGTCAGATGGTAGGACAAAGGGCTTACTCATTTTGTTGGAAAAATAAAATCCTTCCAAAAGCTAGGTGTTTTGCATGGTTAGCGTTGAGAAAGAGGATTTCAACAAGTGATTGTTTAGCAAAACTGAAGATAGTTGATCCTTTTAAGTGTCTATTGTGTGATGAAGATTTGGAGAACATGATCATTTTCTTGTACAATGCAACTTTGCATAAGAGTGTTGGATGTTTATAAAGGGAAAATTAAATCTATATAATCCTTTGCCAAATACAATTTGGGACATGTTTCAGAGTTGGCCTCTTTTTTTTAAAATCCTCTTTCTTTGCTTCTATTTGGCAGGTTATTCCATCCCTTGCAATATGGAATATATGGTGGGAACACAACTTGTGTATTTTCAGGAAAAAATCTTCTTCAATTGAGGTCATCAAAGTTAAAATTGAAAAAGTAGTCCTAGAAGTTGTTAACACACATATTATAAAGTATAAGAATACTTCTTCTCTTTACAAAAGTTGGGATGACTTCGTTTTGAAAATATGGAAAAACATAGTATTTCCTTTTGTAGGGAGTTTGCATCAAAATATCAAAATGAAAGTGAATAGAAAAGAAATCAAATGGAAATCTCCACATTTTGATTTTTCAAACTCAATTTTGATGATACATCATGAGGAAATCTGGGAGCCTCAGGAGAAGGTATTTGCATTTGTGACTCATTATGAACTATAATTGCAACAAGTTCATGTCAACTTTCAGTAGGCACTAATAATATAGCTGAAGCTCGGGCTATATTGCTATGGTTGGAAATTGCTTTGAAATTGGGAATTTCAAAAATACATGTGGAAGGGGATTTCTTGATAATTGTAAACACTTGCAAGGAAAAGAAGGTTCAGTATTGGAGCTTAAAATATATTTTATAGAGTTTGGGACTTTTTGGATAAATTTCATTCATTCATCATTTTGCATGCCTATCATGAGGGGAATTAAATGGAAAATAAATTGGAAAAAATGGGATGTGAGGGAAAGGTAGTTACCTTAGTCAATGATATTCAAATGTAAGCACAACCAAAAATAATTGAAATAGCTAAGCTCAAAGGAAAAAAATTGGAAATGGGTGAGGAAAAGGATTAAAGTGTTCGTGGAAGGAGAAGTTAAAATGTGTTTATAATGGTTGAATAATATGTAAAGCTAAGCAATTAGTTGGTGCTTGATGGCAAACCTAGCGTTAATGGTACAAAGCTCAGGATAGGCTCAATAGTCAAGCAGTGGAGCCATCATCAGTAGAGTGTTAGATTTATTCTAACATATTGTATTTTCTTTTGCAAGTACAAAGCCAAATTTCTCATCATTACTGCATAGGGATTCACATGAATTCTATGCTCCTCTCATATGGGAAATTTAATGTGCATCTTGTCATTTCTTCTAAGAGATGAAGTCCTATTTTTGGAGCATGGCTTCCATGAGTTAGTAGTGAATGGGAATGAAAATTAGTAAACTACTAATTTAGAAAAGAGTACATTGGGTAGTGGGATATTATCATGCCAAAATTAATTGGGAAGTGTCGATATCCCTGCAGTGTGTCAAACTAGATGATCCAAGTGGATCTAGAAGACCAAAAATTTCACAATCTTAGAATCTAACAAAGCTAGCATCATCACATACAGCTCGCTAACGTGATCCTAATGCAATTTGAATAATGTCAAAAGGTGATCATACGCGAGAGTTATGCATAGTCAAAGTTGAGGTCAAATTGGGTATATAGGCCAGTTAGAAAGGAAAAAAATCATCATCTTCAAATTGGTCAAAATTGGCATCATGATGACGAGATTGTAGCCACGAGTCCAACACCATTCATTTCATTGAAAACAAAGCCAGTAGGACAAAGTCATGCCAAGTCAAAGTTCCAGTCAAAATGGGTTGACCATGACATGGACGCACTGTTAGCAACCAAAAATGATGTCGCAGTTGATGATGTGGTAGATGATGATGTGGCAGATGATGAAGTGGCACAAGTAGTTGAGGTGGACCACTCATACTCTAACAAGTGGCACTTATCAACAAATGAAATAGTGCCACGTGGCACCTTGACATGTTTCTTTATTTTCCAAAATTGGTCATGTGGAGGGTCAAACTCTCAACCTTCGCTTTCTTATTTCCAAGCTCCACCACTAGGCCACATAGTCTCTTCACTAATTATAATGGGAGAAATTTTATTTAAAATACTTAAAGAAAACTATTTTGGGAGTCAAAATATTTGAACCATTAACCCCCCTCCTACAAATCTGCCCAACAACCGTTGGGCCACATATTGTTGGTAGATTTTGAGGGAATAAACTGATTTGAATTAGAAGTTAAGCCCCAAATATATGAGCCCAACCCTTTAAAATAAAATGCATAAATATTTTAAAAGGGGTTTAATTATATCAAGATCAAAATCTTTAAAAAAAATGATTTTTAAAGGCTTTTTAAGGATTATATAAGATTTGAAGGATTATTTTGTAAGGCTCAAAATTATAAGAGCCATTAATTTAAATGGGTTTGGATTATTTTAAATGGATTAGAAATATTTTTAAAGATTTACCTTCGTAATAGGGGGAATTATTAGAGATTTTTACTTGTAATGGGAGACTGTAAAATCATATGGTTATGAACCATATAAGGAAAAAATGGTGTATTTAAGGGCAAGATCTTGCTCTTGTGAATGAGCAATTTGCTTTTGGTAAAGGAATTTTTTTATGGTGGAGAAGTTAGGAATATTGGGAAGGAATTTTGAAGGTGTTGGTAGGGGATTGTAAGAGACTTTGTAATGCAGATTTTGAAGCTTGGATGATGTAATAAGGTGAATAAGCTTGACATCATTAATAAAGTAGTTCCTCATTGAGAAGTGGACCTAGAGACATAGCCCAAACATATGGGTGAACTTCATTATCAAACTTGTTGTCTTCTCATTATTCTCTCTTATTCTTTCAGTTTCAATTTCCCTCTTTAAGTTATTAGTTAGAGTCATTAATATTGTACATTAATAATCAAGTGAACAATTTCTACAATTTCAAAGGTTATAATACATAACCATGCAATTCTATTTGTGATCAGGGATAAATATATAATTAGGAGTAAAGTGAAAATTATTTGTAACCCTTTAATTATAGATCAAGTTTGGTATTAGAGTAGTTTAATAGGAAAATTTGTAAGTAGTAGATATTAACCAAGTTGAAATTAAAGCGAGAAGAAGGTGCACTTGAAGAGTTTAATCCAGAGATTGGATCAAGGGAAGTTACTCAAAGACAAACCATGGGACAACCAAAAGAATGAAAATCTCTCAATCCTGAAATCTTTGAGAATGAAGAACAATTTCATAAAGCATTCCTAGACATGAAGATGGTGGTGGAAGAGTTGTATAGGGAAAAGAAGGAGAAAGGTGAATCCTCTTGAAAAAATGACAAAGGTAAAGGAGTAGGAGGTGGCCGTGACCCACCTAAACCTATGTCTTCACCTTCTTCACCTTCTTCACCTACTTCATCTTCTTCATATTCTTTTTCTACTAAGTCTACTTCATCTTCAAAGAAGAAACAAACTATGCAACCTAAATCTAATGCTCATTTGTTAAAGCTTGATGTTAAATTTGAATTTTCAACTTATAATGGAGAACTGGATGTAGAGAAACTTGATAATTGGATAAAACAAATTGAAGTTTATTGTAGTATTCAGAAGTTTACTGATGATACTTCAAAGATCCAATTAGCCACTCTTCACCTAGGAGGCATAGCCTTAATCTAGTGGGAGAGAAAAACTCAGGAAGATCTAAGCTGATATGGTAAAATTATTTCTTCTTGGTTTGAGTTTATTGTTGCACTTAAGAAACAGTTTTATCCATTAGGTCACATGCAAAAAGCAGTAATGAATTGGCAATCATTAAGGCAAGAGAAAGGACAAAGTGTCTAGGGATATACATAGGAGTTTAGGAAAAAAACTTTAATTTTTGGCATTCCTTTATACATGCAAGAAACTTTGTTGAAGTATATGGGTATGTGTAGGATCATCATGGAAAAAAATAGCCCTTAAGTGGCGAAAAATTGAGAAAAATCAGAGTTAGGAAACTTGAAGTAAAAATTTGAATAAGTTATCTATATTATTTCAAAAATATGTCAAAATAGAATCTATAGAAAATTGAATGTAGTTTCTAAACTACTAGGCTTATTTAAAAAGAAAAAAAACATCTATTTGGTAAAAATTTGAAATTTCAATGTAGTAGTACTTAAATTTCAGTGGAAAAATAAGAAGTAGGTGTCTATCTGACCACCCTGTTGTCCATGTTTTGCACACACGCCCCGCCGTAGGCAGGGACCCCCTTTTTTTTGCTTTCGACAATCCACTTAGCTCCTGTCTTGTTTTGTGTGCCCCATAATCCAAGCCCAAATTGGTCATGTGCCATCAAAAGATCAAATTCCCCTACCCAAATTCACCTGCTTGGGGTATTCAAATCTGCGGAGAAATAAGGTCAGACCCCATCCCCTTTTTGCCTTTTGTCTTGCTTTGGTTGTTTCAGAAACATCCGTGGACCCCTGTTGGTCCTGTTTCCTCATTTTTGGCTTTGGGGACAACTTTTTGGTGGATTTGGGATGTGTTTGGGGTGTTTCAATGAATTGCCAAGGTTTCGTCAACATTCCGTTAAGTTTCGATGGTTTCAGAACTTTGCCTCCGGAATTCCCTTCCTCCTTGGCTGTTTGGAAACATCCGTGGACCCCCGTCGCTCCCGTTTCCTCAATTTTGACTTTGGGGGCAACCTTTTTTGGATCGGGGATGTGTTTGAAGTGCGTAAATGAACTGCCAAGGTTTCGTCAACATTCCATTAAGTTTCGATGGTTTCAAAACTTTCCCCCCAGAATTCCCTTCCTCCGCAGTTTGGAAACATCCGTGGGCCCTCGTCGCTCCGTTTCCTCAATTTTGACTTTGGGGGAAACCTTTTTTTGGATCGAGGATGTGTTTGAAGTGCGTAAATGAATTGCCAAGGTTTCGTTGACATTCTGTTAAGTTTTGATGGTTTTAGAACTTTCCCTCCGGAATTCCCTTTCTCGGCTATTTGGAAACATCTGTGGACCCCCGTCGCTCCCGTTTCCTCAATTTTGACTTTGGGGCAACCTTTTTTTGGATCGAGGATGTGTTTGAAGTGCATAAATGAACTGCTAAGGTTTTGTCAAAGTTTGGTTAAGTTTTGGTGGTTTTGGAGCTTCGTCCCCCTTTTGTTGTTTTTGAACATCCAACAGCCACCTCCGTCCCGGCCTCTGGAGCCCGGCCCCTCCGTGGCCGTTTCCAGGGCTCCAGTCTCTCCGTGGCCGTTTTGAACATTCAGTGGCCACCCCCCTTCCAGCCTCTAGAGCCTGGTCCCTCCGTGGCCGTTTCTGGGGCTCTGCCTCTCCGTGGTCGTTTTGAACATCCGACGGCCACCTCCTTTTCGGCCTTTGGAGCCCACCCCCTTCATAGCCGTTTCTGGGGCTCTGCCTCCTTCTCAGTTGTTTTGGCTTCCGTCTGCTATTTTCCTTTTGGCTTTCTTCTGCCATCTTTCCGCCCTCTAGCACTTGCACCCTTGAAGCACGCATTAATGTTTATGGCCCAAATGAGCTCCAAATATGAATATCAAGATCTTTTGATGATGCATGGATAGATCTAACAGGGAATTTGTAAGTTTGACTGACATTTTCCTTAACTCATGTATAAATGCACTTATGACACTTCGTGTTTGCAGGAGTCAAGAAGCCTTCCGTAGGTCTATCAGAGAGGCCCATTGAAGGAGTTGTCCTACCTTTTTCACGATGATGATGATTTCTAAGGAGCTTTCTGCCCGAATTAGGGGCCACCAATCCATTTGATGCCAATTGTCGATGGGCTCGTTTGATCAAAGGAAGGACACTGCAAGCACATTAAGCAAAAGATAATTTTCAGGCATTTTCAGCTACAGTGAAAAGGGAAATTAGCTAAATGATGAAATTGCTACAGTGACTGGCACTAGATGAAAAAACAGAGAAAAGACAAGAAATATATTTTAAATTGCTAGCTAATGGAGGGTAGGTGAAACCCTATTGTAAATCAAATCTGGGCCATTCGATGTAATTGAATCCTAGTCATTCATTTGGGCTTTAGAAAACTATAAATAGGGGCTTGCCCCTCATTTGTAAGGGTTGGAGAATTGATGTAAAGACATTCTGCAGCAATAGAAAATAGCATTGCATGATTTATGGGTGTTCCTTTTGAGTTTTCTCTTTATGTATGCATGGTTCACCTTCCATGTTAGTTTTAGTGTTAGTTTCTTGAATGGGAGTGGTGATGGTGTTTGCTGTTTCAGTATTTGATAAACTTTCAGCTCATGCTTTTTGTGGTTCATTAATGATGAATCACTTTGCAAAGCTAGTATGAGCCTCTTTCCTTTATTGCTGCAACTTAGTTCGATTGCATGTACATGATGTGTGTATGTGATGTGAAAATCTGCAGTCCTTAGAAGATTGCACTGGTTTTGTATAGCTGTAGGTTTCTCTTGGTCAAGCAAAATTCAGTTTAGGAAGTCTGTCTACTTTAGCAGCCACCATTGTTACTGTTCATTTGTAGCTTATGATTAGAATAGCTTTCTTAACCCTTCTCCTTTTGCTATTTCTTTTAATCCTTGGTTAGAGTAGGACCCAAAGCATCACCATGAAGCTAAATCAGATGAATTTGATGAGTTTTAGCTTGCTATTTTGAGTGGACAACCACTCTTCATTCACTACCAGCACTTTGAAACTGCATTTGCAAACCCAACTTCCCATGCTTTGTAACTCATCCGTAAGACCGCCTTGTGATTCCAGCAAATCACATCAAACAATTGAGATATTCCAAGCACTGTCAAGACCTGACATTAGAGACCTTGGGATAGTGTTCTACAATCTGATTGTGAAAGATTGTCTTTCAAGAGAGGTAGTGCACCTATGCACTGCCTATGTTGAAAAGTGCATTAAAAACACATCAACACACCCTAACCACAATAAAATGATAATATTTTTTTATAATATTTTATATATAAGTAGAGGACTCATGTCCCTATGTGATGAATATTTTTTTGTAATTTTTTTCCAAGTAAATAATTAATTATGAATTTTTTATTAATTTTTTTAAAAAATATAAAAACTCGTATGTTTGACCACCTTAACTTGGTCAAAACTTCATAAAATTCAATTTTTATTTTTTCAATCCTATAGTATACAAAGCATAGAATGTGACACATCTTTCAGATTAAAAAAATGTGATGTTGTTTGAAAGCTATAGATGTTTTTCAATCAGCCTATTAATTAGAACTTTAGTCATAATTCAAATAGAAAATTAATAATAATTATTGATCAAATTCAAAGTAAAGCATAATCTATATTGGTGAATTTTGAGAATCTCTTTTCATTTCATCAATTTTGAGTAAAAAAAAAGTCATTATCCACATACCTTACACATGTACCCATCATATTGCCACTTTTTAGCCCATCATGATCTTGTACATACCCATATAAGTGGATTACATGAAAATTGAGGCATACAATACTTATGTTCAATCCAACTAACCTTGATGAAGTCAGTGTGCAAGCCATTCATCTTAAAATAGGCATAGAGAGTAGCCATGACAGTTTAATAGTGGAATCTAGTAAGCATAAAGGAAACAAGAGAGGGAATAAGGAAATGCAGTGAGAAACTTGCGTGAAGAAAGAGGAAGAAAAGCCTTATTACTCACACTACAAAAAGAAACGACATGGAGACGCAAAATGTTGGAAATTGCATCCTGATCAGAAATCAAAGTGGTTCAAGGATCAAAATGGTAAGAAAAATACTGCAACCATCGTGCAAGATCTCAGATCAAATTTTGATGATGAAACCAATATAATAGTTGTGGGTATAAAAGGTATTGTTCCTATTGCTAGTACTAGTTCCCATGCTTCTTCTATAAAGAAAAATGAGATTCCTAGTGAAAGTAAAAGGAATGAATTTTATCATATAAGGACTATTTCAAAATAGAGTAAAATTGATATAATCATAGATAGTGGATCACAAGTAAACTTAATCTTTGAAAAAGTTGTTAAGCAATTGGGATTAAAAAAATACCTCATCCCAAACCATATCCATTGGGTCGGGTGCATGATAATGCCCGGTTACATGTGTCAAGGAAATGTAAACTCCAATTTGCAATCACATCCAAGTTTGTAGATGACGTAGATTTAGATGTAATTCCGCTTGACATCTATGGGATGGTTTTGGGGAGTCCTTACTTGTATGATGGAAATGCCATTTTCTACAAGGAACATAATAGGTATCATTTGTTTAAATATGGAATTTAATTCATTGTGAAAGCTCATTGCATGAAGAATGATAGATTTTTTGTAAACATAGGGAATTTGAAAATGATTGTGAATGCAAGCAATACATTAACCCTCATGTTTGTAACAACTAGTGATATTAAGCATGAAAATGAAACAATTTCTAATTTTGATAAGATGTCACAGACAACACAATGTGAGGATTAGTTGCAAGCACATTTAAGCCTTCAACCTAAGGTGGTAAAAGAGGGTTTGAATGATGTTCTTGTTTAAGAGACTCAAAAAGTTGATGCTTTTTCTTTCACATCAGTTTATTCAGTGTTGTGGTTTGTCATTCTACTAGTTAGGTATATGTGGCTAGTAGATGCATCAATGAACACTAATGGGTATCTAATTGATTGTATTAGTTATGCTATCTCATTCTGAATCTTGTTTGTAATGGTTCAGATGATAAGAATTCTAGAAGGATAAACAAATGATACCAGAGAAGTGAGGCAACACTGCTCTCACTTAAATTCTATGTAAACAAAATTTTGGTGGTCCAAAAGCTTCTCAATTTGGGAGGAATGATCTAAGAGGATCCAAAAGAACAAAAATTTCACTGTCTCAGAATCTAACTAAGCTAGAATCATCACATAGGGCTCATCAACATGATCCTGGCACAATTTGAATTGTGTCAAAAGGAGATTGCATGTGAGAGTTATGTGTGGTCAAAGTTGGGATCAAACTGGGTACAAAGGTCAATCAGAAAGGAAAAATAATCATCTTCAAATTGGTCAAAATTAGCATCATGATGAAGAGCTCATAGCCACGAGTCCAACATAGTTTGTTTCATTGAAAATGGAGCTCGTGGGAGAAAGTTATGCCAAGAAAAAGTTTCAATCAAAATGGGCTAACCATGACATGGAGGCACAGTCGGAAACCAATGATGACATGGAAGTTGATAATTTGGTAGATGATGGCATGGTAGATGATGAAGTGGCACAAGTAGTTGAGTTGGACCACTCGTACTTTGACACGTGGCACTTATCAACAAATGAAATAATACCATGTGGACCAATGGAATGGTGCCATGTGGCACCTTCGCAGGTTTGCTTATTTTCCAAAAGTGGTCATGTGGAGGGTCAAACTCTCAACCTCCCCTTTCCTATTTCCAAGCTCCACCACTAGACCACATAGTCTCTTCACTAAATATAATGGGAGTAGTTTTATTTAAAATACTTAAAGAAAACTATTTTGGGAGTTAAAAGATTCGAACCATTAACCTCCCTCCTACAAATTTTCCCAACAATTGTTGGAAATTTTTGAGGGAATTTATCTTATTTGAATTAGAAGTTAAGCCCAAAATATATGAGCTAAACCATTTAAAATAAAATTCATAAATATTTTAAAAGGGGCTCGATTATATTAAGCCAAAAATCTTTTTTTTAAAATGGATTTTTAAAGGCTTTTTAAGGATTATATAAGATTTGAAGGAATATTTTGTAAGGCTCAAAATTATAAGAGCCATTAATTTAAAGGGATTTGGATTATTTTGAACAGGTTAGAAATATTTTTAAAGATTTACCTTTGTAATAGGGGGAATTATTAGAGATTTTTGCATGTAATGGGAGATCGTAAGATCATATGGTTATGAACCATATTAGGAAAAATTGGTGTTTTTAAGGGGGAGATTTTTCTCTTTTGAACAAGCAATTTTCTTTTGGCAAAGGAAATTTTCATGGTGGAGAAGTTAGGCATATTGGGAAGGAATTTTGAAGGTGTTGGTAGGAGATTGTAAGACTTTGTAATGCAGAATTGAAGCTTGGATGATGTAATAAGGAGAATAAGACTGGCGTCATTAATAAAGTGGTTCCTCTTTGAGAAGCCGATCCAAAGATGTAGCCCAAACATATGGGTGAACTCCATTATCAAACTTTTTTTCGTCTCATTATTCTCTCTTATTCTTTTAGTTTCAATTTCCCTCTTTAATTTATTAGTTAGAGTCATTAAATTGTGTTAAGAATCAAGTGAACAATTTCTATATTTTCAAAGGTTAAAATACATAACCACGCAATTCTATTTGTGATCAGGGATAAATTTTTAATTATGAGTAAAGTGAAAATTATTTGTAACCCTTTAATTATATATCACTAGATCAAATTTGGTATGATGTGTATGTAGTACTTGGTAATTATTATACATTAAGGTCTCCTAGTTTCAAATGTGTGAATAGTGGCATTTAATTATGTATCCTAATTTTTCTTGTCACTTCTTTTCCAATGATAAGGCCTTCTATAAAAGAGGTTTTGTGAACTTAGGGTGGTTTCATATAGTGTTTCAACTAGTTTTGGAAGGAGGGTGTGAAGGTGGGTGCAACAAAATGGAGATCTATATAAGAAACTATAGGGTCAATTTTGCAATCCATCCATGGGAGAGGTCATTTTTAGGATGTATAGAAGAAGAAGAACTACAACAAGTCTTCAAGGTAAATTGTTCCACTAGATCCTAAGTTGTGTCAAGACTTTTATAGGGGAGGAAGAGTTGCATACGAAATTTTAGAGATTAATTTTTCCATCCAATATTCTATCCATTTTCATTTCATGCTGTGGACCTTGCACAAAATATGCAAGTAGTGCAAGATATTACAGTGAAGGTGATGAAAAAATATATTTGGAGAATAATTTTCTACTCTATAATTTGCAGCAATATAAATTTTTCTAGGGTGAGGGTTACATAGGTGAGTTGTTCCTGAAATAATGCCTCTATAAGCAACACTATGCGGACATGTAAGAAATCGGGAACAACTCACCTATGTAACCTAGGCTATGTGGACCTAGGCTATAAGCAACACTATGCAGACATAGCCTAGAAAGGAACAACTATCAGCTTGAAATAGGAGAGGAGACAGTGAACAAATTTAAGAAGAATCATACAATTTCATACCTGAGATCACATGTATGTCATCAAAGGTTGGATCCTAGGGAGCTATTAGCAAGTCAAAGAGCACAAAGGGTGCATGGACTAGTTCTAGACATCGATGTGGCAATTTAGGAATACTAAGGGGAGAATTTAGTTTAGGGTCTATGTAGGGGTGTACAGTTTTTATTTTCACTCTTAGTTCTAAGAAGTTCAAGTCTTGTGATGTAAGCTTGAAATTTTGAAACGGGCTTACATTGTGTTTGTCACAAGTAAATGTATCTCTTGGTTGATATGGGAATAATTGATGATAAATTGGACTTCATAAGGCCTTGATTTAGTGTTGTGAGGTGTTTTACACGTCTACATTAGGTCTTTGGCCCTTCCAAACTAAATAAAATGCATCTAATGATGTCTTGTAAAGGTTTTGTAAAGTGTTGTAAACGACTTTCACACTTTTCTAGAATCTTATCAAGCATTTAAGTCTAATGGATCTATTTTCCCCCTAATTCAATATTATTAAATGTATTTAATTACATTATCACATTAATCTAGAAGGCTTGTAAATTAAACCTAATTCTAATCTAGTGTTGTAATTTGTTTTACACATTCACATTGGATGTTGTTCCTTTCTAGGCTATGTGGACCTCATTTTAATATTGTAAAGTGTACTTAATCACACTTTTAGATTGAAATTTCCATCCCTAACCTAATTACCCTTTACATCATCATTAATAGACCCTTATGGCCCCATATTGTGCATCACGAGGCTTAATTTGACCAAAGACATGACTAAGTTGACATGAAAACTAAAATTCCTCACTCCCTAACAATCTAGCTGGCAAAAGTGCCCCTGTGGTACCAATTCACCCATATGGGAAAATTAGTCCCATCCAGGTGGGACTAAGTTGCCCAGCTTGGCGACTTAGTCCCATTTGGGCTATTTTCAAGGTTCGAGTAGGAAAATTGGATTTTAAGTTTATTTTTGCTTCATGTCGGCCTTGGGGATCATTAGATGGATCACCTATGTAAAAAAGCTTCTAAATCATAATTCAATAACCTAATCATTCATTCATCATTCACTCTCAATCTCAAGTCAAGCAAGCTAGCGTTAGGTCATTTAGAGAGCATTCAAGATTACTTTTCAAACATTCAAGGGAAAATTCTTCATCTATTGTTGCAAAAAGTCAAGATCTACCATTATGGAAAGTTTCTAATACCTTCGTTTCATTTTCATGCTTCATCTTATTTCCTCATTTTCTTTAATTACCTAAAAGGGGTTTGACCAAGGCAAACCTCTATTCCCTAACATTCAACATTTCTCTCTCTTTCTTTGTGTGTTTGTAGATTTAGGCACTTTGAAGGTTTGGAAATCATTGAAAGATAAGTGGAATTTTTTTTGAAAACATCTCCTTGTTGGATAGGTTAATATATTCACAAAAATTCACTTACAATGCTAAAAATCAGAGTTTTAGAACCAAACACCTGGAGGAACAGAAAGTGCAGACCGAGGGCTTCTGTTTGCACTTTTGGATTTTCAAAAAAAGCCAAAGTGGACTAAATCACCATAAATGGAAACTTAGTCCCACTGCACATGCTTTTTATAGTTTTCTATAGATTTGGATACCCATTTGGTTGAAATGGGGTCTTGTACAATTTTCTAGATCTGGGACTAGGTCACCCAGAATGGTGTAAGTGCCATAGTAGGCTAAAATTTTAGAATTAGTAGCATTTTTAATCTCCATTCTAGTCTGCAATACATTTCCAACTACACAAATTTATTTATTATAGTTTTATATTTTGTTTCATTTGCATTTCTAGGTCATTTAGTTTATGTTTGCATATACCACAATGCGTTTTCAAACATCTTGCATTTCTTAGATTTTGCATTAATAATCAACATCTTTTATCAATTTATTACATTTATAACATTGCATTTAGATATATTTCATTCATACTCACATTAGTTTTGAGTGGAGACATTGTGCATTTTGGCCTACCTCTCTCCTTTTAGGTGGAAAACCCTAGACATGTTAGAGAATCGTGGGTTCCAAAATTAGTGTCCACATTTTGGTGAACCCAACTTTTTGAATACCTTCTTTTCTGATTCAGATTCCATCCTCACCCTAGATCTAGCTTGCGTTGACTTTGCATTAGGGTTTGCATTAGTTAATTGAAATTTAGGGTTTCTAAAATTTTGCATTAGTGAAAGTGCATTTAGCTTGTATTTTTGCATCTTAAATCATTGAAAATTTATGAAATTTTGCATTGAAATCTTAGGTCTACATCATACAACACAAAAAACATCAAAATCAACCAAAATAATATGAAAATTCTTTAAAAAATCCCTACTAGGACTAATTCATCACCTTGGGTGACTAATAGGGTTTTAAGCTTCTGTTTGTTGCCCTTACCTATCTATATCAGTTGGCTAAGTTTCTATAGCATGCATTTCATTAGATCTAGCTTAAATGATCTCATTTCATGCATTGCTTAATTTCAAATTTTCAATTACAAAATTTCATCTTTCAGGTTGTTGCATAATATAATTGGAAAATTACCTTATTTCATATTTGAAAATTGCATTTACATATATTTCACTTTCTTTACTTTTCCATGATAGTATGTTTTCTTTCAAAAGATGTGGCTTTGATTTGGTTAAAAATGGATTGCATAAATACAACATACCCTCTTATGAGTTCAATTTTGATTACAAGAATGATTTCATTAAGAAACATGTTCAAACCATTGACACAATCCTTAATATTACATTTCCCATTGGTGAGAATGGTAGTGTAGACAATCATAACAATTATACTTGTTCTTCCGATAACTCTCTTATTAATGACAAAGGTATCTTGGTGAAAGAAGATACAAGCATTGAGGGTTTTTATTTCCCATCTCCTCATTCCCTTTTGGAGGATATTAGAAAACAACAACATGAGATTGGGTATGTGTAGGATCATCATGGAAAAAATAGGCCCTTAAGTGGCAAATAATTCAGAAAAATTAGAGTTAGGAAACTTGACATAAAAAAATTGAATAATTTATCTATATTATTTCAAAAATATGTAAGAATAGAATCTGTAACAAATTGTACGTAGTTTCTAAACTACTAGGTTTGTTTTTAAAAAAACTCTATTTGGTGAAAATTTGAAATTTCAATGCAATGGTACTTAAATTTCAGAGAAAAAATACGAAGTAGGTTTCTGTCTGACCACCCTAACCACAATAAAATGATAATATTTTTTTATAAGATTTTAGATATAAGTAGAGGACTCATGCCCTGGTATGATGCATATGATTTTGTAATTTTTTTCCAAGTAAATAATTAATTATGAATTTTTATTACAAATTTTTAAAAAATATAAAAACTCATATGTATGACAACCTTAACTTGGTCAAAACTTCATGAAATGCAATTTTTTTTTTTTTTTAATCCTATAGTATGAAAAGCATAGAATGTGATTCATGTTTTGGATTCAAAAAATGGGATACAGTTTGAAAGCTATAGATATTTTTCAATCAACCTATCAATTATGACTTTAGTCGTAATTTGAATAGAAAATGAATAATAATTACTTATTAAATTCAAAGTTTAAGCATAATTTATATTGGTGAAAATATGAGAATCTCTTTTAAAAACCCTTTTCATTTCATCAATTTTGGGTAAAAAAGTAGTCATTAGCCACATACCCTTCATATTGCCACTTTTTGGCCCATCATGATCCTGCACATACCCGATTAACAAAAAATTTCTAAACATCACCTTATCTAGTCTCCATAACCATGATAATCAAAATTTTATATCTCCTAATATCCATCCTCGATGCAAAGAGGATAGGTTGGTGTTAGAAGATATACCTATTAAAAGTGATGAGAATATTGAACCTCCCTTCCCTAATGCTCCTACCATTTGGGACACTCTATTTGAAAATCATAGTGGTACTTCTCTTGATGCCTCCCCCACTTGTCATGAAGCTACTATACAAAATTCAACCTTGAATGAACATACTACAAGCTCTCCTACTAGGGTAGGTAGTATGGAACGAGAGAATAAGACCTTAGAGAAAATGGAAACTCAAATAGATCCTTCTCCTACCATCCCCACTCTTGCTAAACAAGACAATGCAGCCTCTAATCATTCCCCTACTTGTGATGAAGTCATTTTAAAAGAACCAACCCTCACACATCAAGAACATGTGGTTTGCAGTTTTCCTAAAAACTCTCAGACTCCTAGGGAAAATATCATGGTGCAAGACAAGTATAACATTGACAAGAATGATATTATTCCCTTAGAAGAAGATGAAGAGCCCATGTTAGAATCTCATTCACCAAGGGATGTTAATATTATTCAATCTCAACTCATCCTTTACCCCCCTTCACATAAGAAACAAACTCAAAACAAACCCAAACTTGTCCTTTACCCACCTAAAAAATAATGTTTTGTAGCAACTAAGTCATAATACCATTTCTCATACATATCCCACTAGAAAAAATCTGTGACCACTACAACCCACCCCAACACCCTTTCCTTTACCCAATCCCATATTTCCTCGTGATCCTTGATTAAATTCACACATTATGTTGTATGATCTTGTTGAACAACTTAAGAATACTCCTACTAAGATATCATTATGGGAACTTATTCAAGCCTCCCCTCATTATCATAACATGATTCAAGCATCCTTGCAACAAGTTGTTGTCCCTTCTAATGTGCAACCAAATGACATAGTAGCCACGATTCAAGGAATAAATGCTAATATCTTTTTCCACCAAAGTGAAGTCCCCTTTGTGGAAGTGCAAAAAAAAATAATGCATTCATGATCATAGCTCAATTCAAACAAAAAGGGACAAAGAGAAATATTGTAGATATTAGATCTTCCCTTAATGTGTGTAGTGTGAGCCTTTTGGATAGGCTTGGCATTAATAAATCCAACATTCAACCTGATTCTTTATCTCTTAAGGGATTTGACAATGTCGAAAAGAATCCACTTGGGGTGATTATTTTACCTCTTACAGTTGGAAAGGCCGCATTGAATAAACAAATTCATATTATGCCTCATGAAATTTCATGTAATCTTATTTTAGATAGTCCATGGATTCATGCAATGAATGGGGTGATTTCTAATCTTCATCATAAAATGAAATACATCTACAACAACAAAGTATACACACTTGATACTAACCCTTAGCCTTATAGTGTCTTACAACTTGAGAAAAATAAAGAGAATTCCTTGAAATCCCTAACACCAACTACACAAGTCGAACCCATGCAACAAAAAAACAAAGAAAAAAAAAATGCAAATGTCACAAAGCTATCAGAAGACGATTGGGGTTATTTAAATATTTCACACCAACATTCATGGGAGAATACAAGATCATACAAAAAGACTAACAAGGGACAAGAAAAATAAGTAATGTCAACACAAAACATGAAACACCCTTCGAAAGCATCCACCTCAACCACTTTAGACAAAAAAGAAAATTACACAACAACCTTTGATTATCTTAACCATGAACAACCACCCGATTCAAAAGCAATGAAAAATATTTATGGAAAAGGTTATGAGCTTATGAAAAAACTTGGATATAATGGAAAGGGATGTGGTGCTAGAGAACAAGGTATCTATTTCTGCATCAAACCTAATATGGAAGAAACAAATCATGGTCTTGGTTATTGCCCTTTGATAGAAATTGCCAAGCCTTCACTCAACATCAACACTCTCAGACAATATTCTTCTAAGCCAACTTTAACTATAAATCATCTTGAATGGATAAAGACTTGTGGTCTTGTGTGTTCTCCTTGGCCTGAAATGAAACAAACAAAGAAATATTCACTTAATTTCAATTTCATCTCGCAAAACACTAAAGATTTAAATATGTTAGATTTTACAACCTCTTATAAAGGAGAGAACAAAATATTGACATCTAAAGAGTGTTGTGTAGGTATGACACCTTCTACTGAGCAAGAGATATCATTGTCACAAACTTCAAGAGCACCTTCTACCATTGATCAAGAGGGTATCTTGTCAAGAATCCTCCAAGATCACTTAATATCCCTTCCTCCAAGAACTTGAAATAAACTCTATTACAAGACTTTATTTTCTGCTTATTATAGAGTCCACGGTCATTCTACTAATGAATGTAAAGATTTGAGTAGTAAAATACAACATCTTAAGGAGTTTGGTACTCTCCCCTATGTGGGGGAACCTAATTCCTCTAATTGATACTAATTTACACTCTACCATGCATCTTATCAATCATTTCAACTCACCCTTGTCTTGCACTAAGTGGGGGCAAGGGGTTAGGTAGCCTTGTCCTTTTATTTCACTTTCCATTGTCTCTTTTGGCTAGCCAATAATCTTTCATGAACATATAAGAGCAATCTTGGGATGTGGATGACATGCCTTAAGTTGGCTTGCATGTGACATACTAACTTTTTTATGACGTAGCTTATAGGAAACATATGACTTGGCATAGGGATTTTTGAATAAGCTCTCATATCTTCTTCTACTTTAAAGAAAATTCTCACAGAAATGGTGTTAGAAACCACTTTAAAGTGGGGGCATACATTGGCACTCATATTTCATTGCATGATTTCTTTCTTGTTGTGATGTGTCCTTTCTTGATGGTGTCATTGGGCTTGATTCCCTCCAAGAGCATGATACTTCTTTGACATATCCTCTCTTGGAAACATTAAGCACAGTGTTTCCTAAGATGAGATCTTGCACGAACTAAGAAAAATCCCTTTGAACACTCCTTGGCCTAATTTGCATTGACAATGTCTATGAGTGTGAAGCATACAAATTTTTGCTTACCTCATAGAGCTCAAGAACCATTTTTGTGTGGTACCTTATTAAAGTTTTTTGGAGGTATAACTTTGGTATGGTTGAGTGGGAAGCCCATTCTGAGGTATAACTTTCCCAATAGGAACTTGCATGTGTGTGAGTGCATACCAGCCATGAGTGTATGTTTCTCACCTGAAAGATAGCCAAGAGTTCTATTGCCTCAGAGTGAGTATGCATTTTTGAAAAAATAGAATAGATCTGATACACAACGTGTTGAAAAAATGGTCGAAGCTTGATCCACCTTTTTACTTCTCTTCCTTCTAGTTCTTTCCATTGCATGATCGTGTATCTTGTTTTCCTACAAAGCATTCACCTTGTACATGTCCTTTCATGCTTATGATTGGTTTGACTTAGGATCTCGGATTCTAGGGGCTTGGTTACCTCCTTCATCTTTTCTATCCTAAACCATCCGCATTGGTACAATTGGACCCCTCTTGAATGTCTACTTTAGTGTGAGTTTCAAGAAAGTTCACCCTCTCACTAAAGTGGGGGCTAAATGTGTCACAAAAAATCTATCTCTTACTCGATATGTGAATAATTGAAAATAAAATGGACTTAATGAGGCCTTGATTTAGTGTTGTGAGGTGTTTTACACATCTACATTAGGTCTTGGTCCTTGCAAACTAAATAAAATGCATCTAACGATGTCTTGTAAAGGTGTTGTGAAGTGTTGTAAATGACTTTCACACTTTTCTAGACTCTTATTAAGAATCTAAGTCTAATGGACCTATTTTCCCCCTAATTCAATGTTATAAAATTTATTTAATTGCATTGTCACATTAACCTAGAAGGCTTGTAAATTAAAACTAATTCTAATCTAGTGTTGTAATGATTTTTACACATTCACATTGGATGTTGTACCTTTCTAGGCTACGTGGACCTCATTTTAATGTTGTAAATTATACTTAATCACACTTTGACATTGAAAATTTTCCCTAACCCAATTACCATTTACATCATCATTAGTAGGCCCCATCGCCCCATACTATGCATCCTGAGGCTTAATTTGTTCAAAGACTTGACTAAATCAATATGAAAACCAAAATTCCTCACTCTCCAACAATCGAGCTGGAAAAAGATCCCCTACAGGACCAAGTCACTCATATAGTCAAATTAGTCCCAATCGGGTGGGACTAAGTCACCTAGCTTGGCGACTTAGTCACATTTGGGCTATTTTCGAGGTTCAACTGAGAAAAAATGGATTTTAAGTTTTTTTTTTCCTTCATGTCAGCCTTAGAGATCAAATTAATGAGCATTTTAGATGAATTTCCTATATAAACAAGATTCTAAAACCTAATTCATTAAACTAATCATTCATTCATCATTCATTCTCCATCTCAAGTCAAGCAAGCTAAGGTTAGGTTATTTAAAGAGCATTCAAGATTACTTTTTAAACATTCAAGGGAAAATTCTTCATCCATGTTGTTGTAGAAAATCAAGATCTATCATTATGGAAAGTTTCTAATCCCTTCATTTCATGTTCATGCTTCATCTTATTTCTTCATAATTTGGTTTAATTACCTAAAAGGGGTTTGACCAAGGAAAACCCCTATTCCCTAACATTCAACATTTCTCTCTTTCTTTATGTGTTTGCATATTTAGGCACTTTGAAGGTTTGGAAATCATTGAAGGATAAGTGGAAAACTTGTTGAATACATCTCCTTGTTGGCTAGGTCAAGATATTCACAAAAATTCATTTATAATGCCAAAAATAAGAGTTTTAGAACTAAACACTGGGAGGAACAAAAAGTGCAAATTGAGGGCTTCCATTTCTACTTTCAAATTTTTAGAAAATTCAAAGCAGACTAAGTTGCCATAAAATCATGATTTGTAATATATTTTTATATAGATTCTATTTCTATTTTTAGAAATAAATTATCTCATGTCTTCAATTATTATTAATAAATTATTTTTACACTTTATAATATTTTTTATTACTAACATTTTCCCATAACAATAATTTGTGATAAAAATATTTTTTTTTATTAGATTAAGATTTTTGATTGGAGCTATGAATTGAAAGAGGTTTTTAAAAGGTCCCAAATATATTGTACAATAAGAATAAGCAACAACCTCATGACACTAAAACATAATTACATGAATGAACAACAACATGAGACAATAAACAAAAAAAAAAGAGCTTTAAAACTAGAGAGGCCATTGAGAAATAAACAAAAATTCCACAAAACAACATATTCATGACAATAATCATGGAGGTTTAAAATCAACCCTTTCCAAAGAACTCTAAAGTGAAGTCAAATCTTGATCAGAATAGTCCATCTTGCATTTATTTGAAGATGGCCTCGGCACAATAACCTAAAACATACTTATAGCTTCAATATTTCTCTTCTCCTTAAGGGTTGACCCCTAAACATCTCTGACATGACCCACAATAGTAATGTTTGAAGCCTTCCTTTCATTCCTTATATCATATCTATCTTTAACAACATTTGAACACTCGTTATCAAGTGTGGGAGTCCATTCATGATGCTTTTTGTCTTAATGTGGTGGTTCTCTTTGAAGCATTGACAATAGTGAGAGAAGTGTCAAACTTCATGGTGTTTCAAGTGAATTAGTGAGGAGGAATTTGTAGTGGATTTTTTTCTCTTAAACACCAAATTTGAAAAATAAAATATAATGTTAGGTGGCACCTTATTAGTATGAACACAAATAAAATTTAGAAAAAATAAAATGTTTCATATATTTTGTGGCATTGTTGTGGTATAGAAAATTACATATCTCTTCCTTAAAGTAAATCTTACATTGTAAACTAGGATGAATCAATAATTCTTAAACTATTCAAAATATTTAATTATCCTTTTTACATAAATAAAATTTGTAAACAAATAGAAGATTACAAGCTTACAATATCATTTTTTGTTGTAATGAACTAGTAAAGAATGATGATATAAATAAAATAATTGACAATATTTCATCTACCTTGTATTCATGTACCTACGAGGGTATGATGGGTTCTCTAGGAAAGATTAAAAAACAAAAAAAAAGCAAGTATAGGGGATCACAAGACAAATAGGAAAATAATTACAATCTAAAGATATGAAAGAACTATTATAAGGAGAACTTTCAAATTTTTTATTGGTGTCCCAATTTGATCATAAGTGAATCTAATTTTGAAATGAATTTGTATTTGCACAAAGTGAATCTAGATCCTAAGAACTCTATCTTTACTATCATCAATGGAAATATTATTGGATTTATTATCCATTGGCATGAAATTGAGGCTGGAATAAAAATGATGCTATTGTAATAATTCCACCTCATCATGGAATTTATTAGCTTCACATTCTACAAGGATCAATACAAGATATGATAACTTCACATCGAGTTCACCAAAATGTAGAGAAGGGAAATTTCTACCATTAATATGATGGGATCTAAAGGAGAAAATTTATCTCTCAACTACCTCAATTGACCCAACTCAAGTGAATTGGAAATAGAAATGCTTTAAAACTAAAATCTAAGCAAAGTTTAAAAATGAGTATAACTAAAAATATTAAATAACTTATGCATATAGATTGGTAAAAAATTTTAACCTATAGAAATAGAAAGTATAGAATGTGTAGAGTGTGGTACCAACCAGGAAAAGTCTTGGCCTTGGATTCCAGTGCGCCACTAGGACATTTATGCACCTATGTTGTCATTTGTATGGATCAGGCCCAAAAACTGTTAGAGTGAGCTCCATTATTTATTTAACATGTCCAACACCTGCACACATGGAGATGGGGAAAATGTTGGATATGTATAAGGGTTTTCCTTAGTCAAACCCCCACTTTGGTGTTTCCACATCCACAAACAACTAGACAAGATTAGAATGCATAAAATGAAATAGATGTGTGATAGAAACAAACTCTACTATGGAGGAGAACCCTTATCACAATTTAACATACCCTAGATGAGATAAAATTAAGTAAATTAATAGACAAGATCAATTAAATAAAAGAAAGAGAGCATCACTAGCAATTGTGGCTCCTCCCTTGAGACAATAGACATGACGTGATCATTTGAAAGAGGAGTCTTTGTTGATGTGAGAGAATTTTGATAGAGTTTTGATAAGAATGAGAAGTAGAGAGCTCCAAGTCCAAAAATGTTGCAAGAATTTGTCCAAGACTTGTGTAAGTGAGAGAGAGAGAAGAGAGTTCTATCCATAGACTAGGTGGGAACGACTACTACAATCAGGTTTGGGTGTTGGGACACACATCACAAATGATTTGTGTGAAATATTCTTGTTTGAATTTTAGCAAGACATTTGCATGCCACAAAGATGTCTTTGTGCCACACTATATTTTTGACCAATTTCCTTTGAAATCCAAACCACAAGTTATGAATTCTTTGTCATTGCCATCCATGAAGTTAGAATCATGAAATTTCAATTATGTACTTTTTGATAAATGCACCAAGCGCCATGCGTAAGTGTGAAATTGAGCTAGGGTGTAACTTTTGACACTAAACTTTATTTTCAATAATTTAGTGAATCTTTATTACTTGGTGCCATAAGCCAACAAAATTTGGGATAAAGTGTAATGGGTATGTGCAGGATCATCATGGAAAAAATAGGCCCTTAAGTGGCAAAAAATTCAGAAAAATGAGAGTTAAGAAACTTGACATAAAAATTTGAATAAGTTATCTATATTATTTAAAAAATATGTAATAATAGAGTTTGTATCAAATTGAATGTGGTTTCTAAACTACTAGGTTTGCTTAAAAAAGAAAAAAATCTATTTGGTGAAAATTTGAAATTTCAATGCAGTGGTATTTAAATTTTAGGGAAAAAATAAGAAGTAGGTGTCTGTCTAACCACCATAACCACAATAAAATGATAATATTTTTTTATAAGATTTTATATATAAGTAGAGGACTCATGCCCCGATGTGATGCATATTTTTGTAATTTTTCCAAGTAAATAATTAATTATGAACTTTTTATTACAACTTTTAAAAATATAAAACTCATATGTCTGACCACCTTAACTTGGTCAAAACTTCATGAAATTCAATTTTCTTTTTTAATCCTATAGTATGTAATCATATAATGTAACACATGTTTTGGATTCAAAAAATGTGATACCGCTTGAAAGCTATAGATTTTTCAATCAACCTATCAATTAGGACTTTAGTTGTAATTTGAATAGAAAATGAATAATAATTACTTATTAAATTCAAAGTAAATCATAATTTATATCGTGGAAAGCTAAGAATCTCCTTTAAAACCCTTTTAGTTTCATAAATTTTGGGTAAAAAAATAGTCATCAACCACATGCCCATCATATTGCCACTTTTTGGCCCATCATGATCATGCACATACCCTAATGTAAAAAGGATTACACCTTATAAATTTTAAACTATGTTTTATACCAACTTTGGTGTCCAATCAACTAGCATGTTCTATAGTGCACCAATTTGCTAGCCCCAATCTTATCCTTCTCTAATTTTCTCATTTTTATATTACATTCTACTACTTTTTGTTGATATTGAGTCATCTATATTGGTTTTAAGCATTTTCTCTAGAATGCAAACATGATGCACAAATGCCCATGTGGTGTACTAGCATCCCATATTTTAAAAAAATTTAAGGTATCAACTTCCTACCTAACTACCTATTTTTACATACTATAGTGCTTATAGATTGAGAAAAAAATATTTATGCTTGAACCTAACCCTTCATCTTCCTCTCTTTCCCTCACAAAGACTATATTTTGAAAAATATTGTTTGCATACATCTCTTTTTCTCTTCTCTCTCTTAAGTGCACTCTACTAGTTATTTATTGCTGAATTTTCATGTTATGTTAAGGAATCATTGTGGACATTTTGAATGATTGATCATCTACAATATCTCTTGCAAAACATTTTTTCTATCATTTAGTTAACAAATTTGTATACAATTTCTTCCCCATCAATTCTTCTTATCAATAAGTTAATGTTCACCACTTGTTCACATTAGTGAATGATTCCATTAGTTCTTGTTGTTTCTACTATTCTTTCTATTTTTTATCCACTTCCCTCTTGTTATCAGAAAAATCTTTGTTGTTCATCACTACATATTGCTCAATTCTATGCACACTCGGGTATTTCTTTATTTTATATTTTCTCCTTTATTCTTAGACACACTTAAGATTAAGAGAACACACTATCTCCAATCTTTCTATTTCTTATTAACTATGTATAGAAGTCAAAAGACCAAAACATGGGCTTGATTTAAAGGTAGGATCCAAGACAATCTCAACCTCTCCTTCCATTTCAAAGCATACATTTGGAGTTTTGAAAATACACAAAGTTTTGATTTTCTTATATTCCTTATTCTACATTCAAATTTTCACTTAAAGTATTTAATTTTATTTGACTTACTTGTTACAATACATTTCCTATTACACCCAAAAATCTACTCTTTATGTCTTCACCTTCTTATGTGCAGATTAAATCAAATTCTTGAGAGAAATTTCTGTTCTAAACTATATTTAGATATAATGCATAGGTTGGATGATAATGCACTATGTTGGCATTCTAACTCAAGATCTTCCCAGCTTACTTTCTAGGTTCTTTATCTTTTATTTATTTTATTTTTATACTAGTTTTCCATTTCTATATTTTTTAATAGTTAATTTCTTTTTAATTTTAATTCACAACTCTTAGCTTTAGCATTTATAACATTTTTTTGATAAATTAGAGAAAATTTTAGATAAGGCTAGCTAACATTGTTGTTTACTATTAAAAAATAATAAAAAAGGCATTCTTTAAAATGTAGTCTTATTCATTGTGTATAGGCAAAAGGTTGAAAACTTAGAGAACTTTAATTAAGCTTTGAGTTTAAACCATTGCATGGGGACATTTTAAATTGCATAGTAAATTTTATAGAAGCCAACTTGAAGGGTATATTCATAAGAAGTGTATGATGCCAAGTTGTGTGAATATTTGTGTCATTTATGCAACTTGGTTGAATTGAACCATATTTAAGAATATGTTTAATATATGTTATACAAAATAATATTTTAGAAAAACTAATGAGTTGGATATATGAATGAATAAATATTTAAGAAATTAAAATATTACCAAGTGATAATTAAAAAATGTTTTAGTAAGAACAATTTAAAGAAATGATGTATTTTAATTTTGATAGTTTATATCACTATTTAGATCTCCAAAAAAAAATTGATACGTCTAAGAATTTTAATATTCTATTTAAAAATAAATAAAAATCTAATACCCTTTAAAAATTTATAATATATTTTTATCAATAAATTGTAAAATTCTATGTTTTATTTTATTATAGATACCAATATCTCTACCCTAAGATTGACAACAAAGAAATTAACAAAGCATACATATATTTAGATTTACTTAAAAAAAAAAATCTAACTGCACCTCATTGTGACCTATTAAGATAGAACCCCTTTGATGTGATCTTTGATGTTTACTATTCAAACCATTAGACATTTATTATAACACAGAAGTAGAGGTAGATTACAATTAAGCTTACCAGTGATTTTTTTAGTGGCTAGTATTCGTCAATTGGTTAATAGTTGAAATTTGGGATTTCAAATTTGGTTAATTTAGTTCAAGTTGTAACATGACATAAATTACCTCATTTTTAAAAAATCTAATTTTAGTCATATTTAAATTGCCAATGAATCTTTTTTTTTAACATTTTAACTCAAAAAGTCACCATAGTATTTGATACATAACTAGATCAAATTCACTTTAATTTTATAAGTTATATTAGAAATCTAAATTAATTTGCCAATAGTATATCATATTTATTAGTTTATTTAAGGTCCTATTTCTAATCTTTATTCGTGACCATTGTTTAAAATATAATCTAATCACCCTCGTATTTTGTGAGGTAAAATATACCTACAATTGATAATGCTTATAGGCCCAAAATCTCTTTTGGATTGTTGATCTCCATTGAAATCAATGATCCAAAAAAATTTTGTGCTCCATGAGCATTACAGATCACAGATACATTTTACCTTGCAAAATACAAGAAGAGATGAGAGGATTTGTCATCATAATTAATGCATTTTTCTATTATTTTCTAATATTTATCGAGAATTTCTATGAAATTTTAATGAAATTCGTCAATAATTTTTTTTTTTTTTCTAAACTAAGAAAAGATTCGTCAATAAAAATTAATATATTTTTCTTAAAAAATGAAAGATTTGTCGAGATCTGTTACAGATCTAGCACCTCTTGACCGATAGACACATCAGACGTTTGAGAGCGATGAAATAGCGTAGCCGATGCCCATTCTCTGAAGCGGAGTAATACCTCTTACTTGTTTTGTGACCCGCCTGGTAAGTGGTACTAATACTCTGTCGTAGAGTGGAATCCATGTGATCACTACCAAGTATGAGAAAATATCGATTGAACCTGCCGGTACTTTGAAGCTGGTGGAGCCCAGACGTCGGTTCATAGTGAGGGCGTGGAGAACCACAAATGTCGATTGCTGTCCTGCTCCAAGTCCATTTCCGATTTTACAGGAGAACATGGGTAGGATTGCGATGAGGATTTTCAAGTCCTCTATTCTGTGCATGGGACAGAGGCGCCAGGGCTGAGCAACGGAACCGTCTGCTTGCATGTCTCCTTCTGTCGGTATGGCGGCCTTGTCCAGGAACCTGGTTTTCAAGTTTAAAAGTGGGGTGGTCAGTGAAGTGATTGAAATCTCTCTTCTATTCTGCAGACAAATAAAATGGAACAAATATATAGCACAATGTTTAATTGTTTTGGTTCATCTCAAGTCAAGTACGTTGAAAATTGAGTGTTGATAAGTAGGAGGTATTTTCCACGTTCAAGTTAAATTTATTGATCCATGTTTCATGAGTAGTGGTTCACAAGAACTCATATTTAATGACAAAGAATGGTTCACTTAACACTCATTGCATTTAGATGATGCTCACATAGATCAATGAAATATGAGAAACATGAGTCAATGAGTTTGACTTGGAAAAAATACACCGTTGAATCCTGATGACAATATCATAAATTATATGTTCTTAATTAATTTTAAGATTATTAAATTTTCATTAGTAAAATGAAAATGTTTATTTTTATAAAAATAAACAGTATCATAATTAGTTGAAACAAGAAACAAAATCACATCCCAATAATGAATTAGCAAAAATTGAAATAGTAGAAGTTACACTTAAAAATAGATGTAATATATAAATATTTATACAAAATTAAACATATTAAAAATAATATATTATTAGTAGTAATATATTTAGTTATATTTAAAAAATATATATTTTTATTTAATTACTTTTATTTGTTTTGATTATTTAATCATATGAAAGGATAATTGGGTTAGCAGTAAGGAATATGGTTCAATGATAATAGAGAATCGATCTCACCATCATGGTAAGGTGGAAGAATCTATATTTAAAATGTCCATCTAAATTTATTCTCAAATTTGTCATTTATAGGATCATAGGGGATTTGAACCTCATCCCTACAACTTAGTGATCATAGGGGCAGCCAACTAATCTACATTTTTGTGCATTATATATGTAACATGTCTCAATTTGAATTGATTCTCGGGGTGGGTGGCAAACCCTAAATTAGAGATTGATTCCTTGAACTTTAGCTCCCTGGGAACCCTATGATTTCTGGCCACCCAATAAGAGTTTCCACATGTACGGGATCAATCTCTAAAGTAGGAAGATCAATCTCAGTGTCTAGAGAATCGATCTCTAAACACAACTCCTTGGGAACCCTATTATTCCTCCCCACCCACCTATAGAGTAGGTTAGGTATGAATGGTAGTTCAAGAATCGATCTCTAACCATAACCCTCCACCCATTGAACAACTTTAGTCCTCCCATACATACTCATTTGTAATCAATTAACTATTATAAGAAAAACAATGAAATTTTTAGATGATATCCCTTAATCTAAAATGTAACCATTGTTGTAAATTTTACAATCAACTACTGTGAAAAAAACCTTGAAATATTTGGACGACATCCCTTAATCCAAAATGTAGCCATTGTTGTAACTTTTACATGATGATGGGAAATATTATTTCAGCTATCCCACTATGAAACAAAACTTATTCATTGCATTTTTAGCAACAAGAGATAGCATATAATTTGAGTTGGCATAAAAATAATTTTAATAGAATAAGAATTATTTTTTCATTTAGCTCTTTTTCATCTTGAGAAGGGATCATGTAATGTGATTCAAAAAGTTGATGATAAAAACCAGTGACACAATCGAATGTACAAGTCATATTCAAACAATAAGATGAATTTTGAAAACTTGATATCTTTAAAGAATTAAATGATTTTCAATTGATTAATAGAAGTCACTTTCAAGAATTAAATTCCTTTTCAATGTTTGATTGTATAGATTTTTCTTTATCTTAATAAACTAACCTTTGTCACTTTTTAAAAATCAAATAAAAATAAATGTTTTGTTAATAAAAATGCGATGAATAATAGATACCTGTATCTGGGTGTAACAGAGATCTTGCGGCTGGTTTGGTCGTAATAAAGCATAGCCGGATCTGAGGGCAGAGATAACTTCCTCTCCTTGATGGATGCTACGATGACTTGTGCAATACCTGTGAAAGGGCTGCCCTCTGGTTTTTCACGGTGGAAAATGGGTGCTCCGACAAGGAAGCCAATTATAGCAAAGACCATCAGAATAGTACACACACCAAATCCCAAGCCCCAATTCACATTGCTCTGAAGGTAAACAATAGCAGTACTGGCCACCAGAACGATTGCGATGTTTGCAAAGTAATACCAATTAAAGAAACTCTGTAGGCTTTTCTTTTGTTGGAGTGCTTTTGTTCCCCCTTGTTCAAACTGATCTGCCCCAAATGGGAAGGCACATGGTCTTATTCCTGCTGGCCCAATGGTCATGAAAACCATCGCCATCACAAGAAAAAACATCTGCACTTTCGAAGGAGTTTTGCATTCTCCCAACTTTGCTTGCATGCCACTACAATGTGGTGGTCGCAATGCTGGGACCAGAGCCGTGATAGTCCATACACTCGTTCCCTGCAAATCAATCAAAATACTTATTTTGGAAAACCAATGCCAAGAAACAAAATTTTAATTCAAAGTTTGGATTTTGTTTTAAATTCTTTGAAAGCAGGGGCCCTCAGAACCATACTTACAATTAAAGTAGTTAAAAATGGGAATATTGCGCCAAGCTTTCTTCTCTTCCATTCTTCAAATTACTCAACACCAAACTCGCAATTAGTCAGAAATGTTTGTAACAGGCATGAGAGTTCTCATCAAGAAGATCACTATTTGTATTACTGTAAATATCCTTCGTATTGTCATCATCCTAATTTAGAACCATAACATCCCAGAAAAGTCACGATAAGATGGTTATGTGTTCGAAATAAAGATACAAATAAACTTCACTTTCTTCGGCCAAAAAAAACATATTAGACAGGCTTAATAATAACATGATTCTCTTTTCTCCTGCCACTGGAAAAAAAATCTAGATAATAATTCAACTGTTTGGCCGACCATCACTAGAAAATCGTATATCCATGTCCTGCTTATCGATATAGATTCCAATTCTATTCGGTGTGGGACGGAATTTCTATCATCTAGATGTTGGCTTTTTGGAGTATTCATTTTGATTTCGTCGGCTCTTCCTTATAATATTATTTTAGTTAGTTGAGGAAGATAATAAGATTTTAAAAAAATAAAAAATGTACACGTGTTAACTCACATAGAATATCTTGTGGTTTAATCTCAAGTGCACCAGGTTTGATTCTATTTGTCAAGGAAGTGAACGCTGACTTCAAAATGTAAGGATTGTGGTGTTAAAGAAATATCTTGTAACATTTTGTGATTAACTCTTTTGTTTCAAGAATTTTAGATGAGGGAAATTTATAGTTTGGGGTAAGGTGATAATATAAAGGTATGTTTTATTATTTGGTTTTAAGTGGATTACATAAATTATTGTTTAATTTTTTATTTTATTTTTCAGTTATAACAATTAAATTGTAAATACTTTGAAAATAAATTCATGATTTGTAATACTTTTTAATATTGAATGTATTTTTTTCAACAATAATTTGTTTTATGTCTTCAATAATTAATAATAAAGTAATATTACACTTTATAATATTATTTTATTAACATTTTCTCACAATAATAATAAGAGATAGTGGGGTTGGGGCCCTAGCTCGGTTGGCTAAATCTTTCCTGTTGCAAGAGGTTGGTCACGAGGTCTAGTCTCCCCCACCCCCATGGTACCGAAGGGCGTGTCGTACCAGCACCGCCAGTCACGTTAAAAAGTTTACCAGGCACACTGCAGTTTATATGGGGTCGTGCTACCCGATTCCTATAGTCTAAAAAAATAATAAAAAAATAATAAGAGATAGAAATAAAATAATATTTTGTCGATAGGCTATTATAGGTGAGAATTCAACCAGAAAAGTCTCATTGTCTGATGCCGGCTGAGACTATTCCGGTTGGATTCTCACCTAAGACAAGCCATCGGCATTTTTTCCCTGAGAAGCTTGGTGAGATCTGACAGGAGAGTTAATATTTTTGCACCATTAAATATTTCCTGTTTGAGATATGTGAATATCGCTTCTTCACTGTGCTCGCTGTCAGCAAATTCCTGTATTTACTATGCTCGACGTTAGCAAATTCACCATATTTCAATAAGGCATGGCCATTCCTCCTGTTTTGGCGTCACTAGGTATGGTTGGGAGCCGTTCGCGCCGTTCTACACCACTCCCCTAGTTTGCGTGTTTTGCTTGGCATTTACAAAGTCACCAAATATTTGTGAGATAATAAATGCAGCCTGCTTTAAGATGGCTTCGACCTTTACTGTTTTTGTGCAATGAACAAGCAGTTGCGAAGGTGAACGCGGGATCAACTTCTCTGCAATTAGTGGCTGTGTATTCTGAGGTATGGTAACTCGTCACAACCTGTAGTGCTTGGAATTAGGATATAATAGAGGCTTAAATAATCTCTGCATCTATTGTCTTCGAGCATGGTAGGACATTTTTTAAAGAAAACTGTAAATAACCTTCCTCATTTGATGCCTGATTCTCCTCCATTTGCGTCGGCCTTGGGCTTTTGTTTCAGCACTTCATCATCGTTGTTAAATAAGTATGCAGTAGTAGAATATACTTTGGAGCTAACCCCAGTTGCATTTTCAGGCCCTTTATCCTTAGCAACCACAGTGTCAGCAAGGAGCGCTGAATAATTCTGTGTTTTGGGGTTACCAGGCTACAATTGCAAATAATCTGCCTGAGACCGTTCACAACCTGTCTCAACAGTAACACTCGACCACAGAAGCCTGTGGAGGCCTAAATAGCTTTCCTGTTTCTGTAATGAATAGTTCTAGAGTAAAAAATTGGTCCCCTAAATCACACAGCTAGGAATAAGTTAATAAGCTAAATGGGAGTTTGGAATTGATAGCCAATTCCAAACTGCGTTTATTATAAATATCAATTAAGAGGACTAATGTGAATAGAGGAACATGGGGACCTTTAGCTCTATTGTCATTTATTATATGATACTGGTTGACATGAACATATGAATAGAAATTTTCCCTAAAACTTTTTCACGGCATTTTTAGAGAAGGATAGCCTTCAAAAAAATGTGAAACATCTCTTTCTTTTCTCCATCCTCAAATTTTAAATGGACAAGATTTGGACTGTGTCGGCGGTGTTGATGGTAGGTTCCAACTAAAAAGCTTTCAAAAAACATTCAAATAACCTAAAACTACCAACCCCTGTCAATGGTGGTGCAAACCAGAAATTTTGTCCTCCTGATTACAAAACCCTAAAAAACCATCAACGCCAGAGCCGGGATGTAAATGGGAATTGCAGAGGCCTATTATTTTAGCTTGAAGCAGCACCGACGGGGTCACCAAGCACCTCTGTAGCAGGGTGAGGGAGCATGAGGTGGGCTAGTGAAAACGTAGAGACGCACCACAATAGTAAAACACTATTTTTACCCCAAGCGGCCACGTTTCTAGCGTTGAAATGTCCCCAACAGCAGTTAGAAACACCCGGAATAAGAATTAAAAGCATGCAAATGAATCAGTACCGTAGAAAATACATAAAGAAAAAAACACTGAAGTAGAATAACACTATCCAAAACTAAGCAGGGCAATAATAATACGCATATAGTTAAGCAATAAATTCAACCAGATGAAAGCAAGTTTTTGCATTGTGGATCATCTTTAACCTGCATGGCTCCTACACAAATGGGAGATCGAATAAATCTGGAGGTATTATGGCCATTAATTCTTGATGAGTGACAACGAACCATATTTACCTTGCCTACCATTTGACAAACTTGTTCAACATTTATTTTTTCAATCCTCTATCCAAGTTCTTGTTGTAGGTTATTAATTTTGAATATTTAGCCATAGCATTAATGGGAAACTAACCACAATAAGGTGGTCTAACATTAGCCAAAAATAAAATAAAATAAATATAGTACCCCATTGCTATGAGGAGGTGAGTTAGGGTGTGCTGACGGAGTATCTGATTCAATCAGACCTAAAATCAACATTAATCCATATCTGCATCGTGCAATGTTCACCTCTATCGCTACCTTTATCCTCTTCAATGAGTATTAAATTTAGACAATTGCAATCATACCTTTGCTTATTCGTAGATGTTGAAATAGATATCTTCACCCTCCCTATATTCCTGCAATAGATAGTAAATGTGCGATGAGATCTCACAGAATTTATTAGGGAAGTGTATGTTTGTTTTCTTTTACCTTCATTTATTTAATAGAAAAAAATAGAAGATTAAAAGTGTAATTTTTGAACTGATTAAATAAGCTTATTCGTTATCGGATGAAATTAAGTTTTTTTTTTTATCGAATGAAGTTAAAGTAATTTTTTCCTCTGTGGAATGTGGAAATCAGTTTGCATTATCAAATAACATAATAATGTCATAAATATTGTAAATATTATTATGGACAATTGAAAATTAATAGCACTTCTTATTATTAAAATAATAGAAATGGCAGTTGAATGGTTGTTATAAAACAATGTGATTTATAGTTATAACATTATTTTGGAGAGTAATTTTATCTTGTATTATTAAATTGAACTGATATAATATTTGCAGAATAAAATGAAAGTGATAATAAAATTACTATTGTAATAGGAGTAAATATTATTCTTAGTATGAAGAGGTTATTTTTTGAGAGTAAATGTTAATATTATTATTCATGGGTTAGTTATTTGATGTTAGTAAGGTAAAATTGAGATTAACAACTGAAATTTATAAAAAGGGTTAATTTGTGAGTAAATGTTAATATTATCATTAATGGGTTAGTTATTTAATATCATTATTTTTATTTAGATAGAAGTGATTTTAGTAAGGTAAATTGAGATTAAAAATTAAAATTTATAAAAAGGGTTAATTTGCGAGTAAATGTTAATATTATCCTTAATGGGTTAGTTATTTGATATTATTATTTTTATTTAGATAGAAGTAATTTGAGTAAGGTAAATTGACATTAAACTTGGGTTAATATTATCCTTAATGGGTTAGTTATTTGATATTATTATTTTTATTTAGATAGAAGTAATTTTAGTAAGGTAAATTGACATTAAACTCGGGTTAAACATTATCATCAGTATAAGCTTAATGATTTAGTTATAATGTTTAGATGAGATAATTAATAATATTACCAATGATTAAATTGGCGATTTTAAAGAGTATATGGTGGCCATTTTCAAAGAGTTATATGTTGGGATAATATTATTTATGTTTAGATTGAGGTAAATAAAAATAATAATATTAATGTACGGTGGAAATGTGAATACTCAAGGGGTTTTACCCCATGTATAAAAATAAAATAAAATAAAATGTGAAATATTGGTATTAAGGAATATTTGACTTTTGAGTAAAATAATTGTATTATTGTAGAAAGAATTAATAATAATTATAGTGGTAAAATTTGTAAATTATAAATACAAAAAAGGGTAGTATAGTAATGGGATACAATTAATGGTACACATTATATTTAGTAATATTATTTTATAAATAAAAAAACGTTATTGTTAATTGGTGGTATACTAATAAAATTACTATCATAAATACTGTTATTGTTGATTGGTGGAATAATAATAAAATTACTATTATAATTCGAAATAACATTATTCTTAATTCTTATAAATAACGTTATTGTTAATTCCAAATACTTCATCCACTTATATTGTCATTTGGATTTTCTCAACTAAAAGTGAATTGGGAAAAAGGGTCTATAGAGACATATAGCCAACACATCTTTCCAGATTTCCATTTTATTCACAAATTACTATTTATTTAATATAGTGTATATATATTAATGCTTAATAGGCATACATCTTGAATTATGAACATAATAATCTCTATGCAACTTTATGTATTTGAAAATTTAAATTTTGATCGCATTTTACACATTATATGACCTATATTATAAAAAATCATTTTATACTTATCGGACTATTTTATACACATCATTATATCCTTTATATTTTCAAATTAATTTTGATAGATACTTCTCTTTCTGAAAATACTCATGGTATAAATACATTTACTCGTTACAAATTTGATAAAATAAAAGCAACTATTTCAAATAAGTATAAATATATTTGCTCATTGTAGATTTGCAAAAATAAGACCAACTCTTTCAAATATACAATTTCATCCAACAAATATGGTTTTATTCAAAAAATAGATAATTTCTTAGAAACTACATTAGAAATGACATCTTTTGGGACTATGATGAGATTCTTCACGAAAGTTCCTTAAATTTAAAGTCTTGAAGGTGCTATGTTTCAAAATAGAAATGCCTTGTTAACATAAGTTTATCTAATCATTTAGGTGTATAATCAAATACAAAAATTTAAAGTACAATGTAAGATGGTTTAAATTCTTTTCCATCTCTTCTAGAACCATCAAACATGTAAGATCATTTAAATCATTTTTGCATCACTTTTTCCCATATTAGTGCATTGCTTAGTTTAATGGTTATAATTTGATGGCTTAAGGTAAATAGTATCATGGGAAATAGTGTAGTTGGTTATAAATATTTGTTTGATGGTCACTTGGTAGGTGCCTTACAAATTTTAAGCAAAGGGGCCTCCTTTAATCTTCTCTATTGTGAAGATTGAATTCCTTGCCCTGGGTAGAGTACTTTCCCTTATTGTTTTTTCCCCAACGAAGTACCTTCATAGGAGTACTTGTCCTATATCAAGAGGTTGGTTCATGGGTTGTTGTCAAATGTTTACTTGATGGATTAGTATATTCCTAAGTAGTATAGTGTGATTCATGGTGTTTAGATATGTGTGGAAAAATTAGGTAAATGAATGATGTTGATAAACGTTTCACATGTTCAATTATTGGGTAGACAATTCTTCTCCCATTAATTACATCACTTTATATCCTCTATATTGCTTTCCATTGCAATGCATAATTTTATAGACCTTAATCTAACACACTTTTCATGTTACAAAGATTAGGCTTACATGTGCTTGAATAAATGTGGTTTTTAAAAAAAAAATAGTGTGTGGGATTTTATAATAGTTATATATATAGATTTTAAATTTAATTTTAATCTATATTTATATTTGTTGAACTTGATTATGCATATAAGGGAATTTGTATGTTTATTTATTGGTGTATGCTATTTTTTAAAAATTGTAGTTTAACTTTAAATCTATTCCTTAGATAGAATAATTTTTTATTTTTTTAAAAATGATAATTTTTATTTGTTCATCTAATTACAAATATATGACTAATTGAACTAATAAAATATCTCCCTTCATCAATTCCAAGCATGCTCATAAAGAGAATCATTATTTCATTTTCTAAGCATTTCTCGATGAAGATTTTTTTCCTATTATGGTTGTCATGTTCCCACCCCATTTCCAAATGTCCTTTTACAAATCACACACATGCAACTTTTATTGTTATCTAATAATCAAAGGTGTTCCTCTTACAAAACTCCCCAGGTGATGGAAAACTTGCACCCACCTACAGACATTATCACGATATCTAGCAGTTCGTCTGAGGGAGACATTACAAGATTAAAAGCTAATGCTGGTCCTCCCTCACCTTCAGACTCTTCTTCTGTTATTTGGGCTAGCGTGTACCAAAGCAATGTTGTAGTCCTCGCAGAGAACATTGTGAGAGGTTGTGAAGACACTATTGAAGATGTTAAAAAGACATGTGAAGAAGCCTTCCAAGTGGAAAACCATGACATCGAGATGGTGCAATAGGAAGTCCAAAAATTCCATACAACCTATTTTGTTCTTGATGCGTAGTGTGACTTCCTTCGAGCAATGAAATATGATGCATTGTATGGAATGGGAAATGGTACTAGGATTAAGGAAGATTTTCTAAAACTCCTAGCAGACATAAATTAGATTGTAAATAGCTTGCTTAAGATAGATACTTGTTTTTTTGTGGTGTTAGGGAGAATGGTTTTGCTTTTGACACAACACGACGACATCAACTTAGGATTTTTTGTGAAGATGGGGAGCATGGCTTCCCTCTTGATATAGAAAGTATACAACGCCTACTAATCATCCGACCCCTTCTTTTTCCTAGCACAACAAGTAGTTAAACCTTACACCTGGTGTTGGAAAATCTACTGTACAGTGGGAAGAATGTACAACTCCTTCTCCCCCACTCTACTACTTTTTCCTTTGGTCCTTTCCATTGTACATATGCATCAACCAATATGGCAATTGACTCGATGTTTCTACGTGTTACTTTTTTGTCTTCTTGACTTCATGTATCTTGAATCTATTCTAATTGAACTATACACATGTATCTTTGAGCTATTGCAATCAAAACTATACATATTTCATGTATGCAACTGACTAAAAATTAGTATAGCTGATGATAAATTGCATAGAGAGTATCTATTTTTCCTTTCCTTGCTCCACATAATGAGGTAGATGTTCATAAAAAATGTGCATAACTGAATTTTCCCTAGCTGTGTTGATACTTGCACCCATTTCAATTTAGTTGCTTGGATCTTCTTTGGACTACTCGACTTTATCTACCAATAAGTTGCTATAGTTTGATGGAAGGGTTGTTCTATTGACTTCTTCGCACAAGTGCCTTACAGCCAATACATTTGTGCAGGATTCTCTCCTTGCCTTTCACCATGGCAAGCTTATTGACTCCAAATGTAATTAGATTAATGCATGGAGGAAATGTCGCTTTGGAACCTCATGTCCAAGTCATAGCTATCTCAAGTTTTGGCTTCGAATATACACACATCAATCGATATAGGTTGGAAATCTCTGATGGTGTGCACAAGCACAAAGCATCGTTACCAACTAAGTATAACTCCTTCATAGAATCCAATGTGCTTGCACCTAGCTCCATCGTGCAATTGAAAAGATACAGCTGTCCTCAAACAAGTAGCACACGGTATGTTTATGAACTAATTTCTATATCGCACAAGAATAAGTGAGACCTACTCTCCTCTTAGATTTTGTTACTTATACTTTATCTTGCTTTAAATATTTAGGTGGATTGTTATTGTTGACCTTGAAATTGTGCACACAACACATGCTATTGTTGGGGAGCTAGTTTTCTTATGCACAAAAGATCTTGAACAACTTGGGCGCTCAACAGGAGAATCCTCTGGCTTGGCCACATCTTCAAAAAACCCTTTCCTTCCTGAAAGACTACCTCCTCGACGTCTCCTATTTGGTGTCAACCCAATCCTACCAAAGGAGGCACCATTGACAATAATTCCTATCAAAAACTTGAATCCATTTCAGCCAAGGTGGACTGTTAAAGGTCGTATAACTGTGAAGTCTGAAATACGTAGCTACACCACACAGAAAGGAAGTGACCATATCTTCACCTTTGATATCATAGATTATGAAGGAACTGAGACACATTTGACATGCTTCAATAAAGCAGCTCACACCCATTGTGATAAAATTATCGCAGGAGCTACATACACATTGTCTGGAGGCACGGTTCGACCTACTAATAGAGTCTATAACAAGCTTAATAGTGGGTTGGAAATTTCTCTTATGCCTGACTCAAGGGTTTCCCTCTGTGAAGATGATGATTCCATCCCTAAAGAGCACTACTCTTTCACACCCCTCAATGCATTGGTGAGCAAAAGCAACGGTTCAAATGTTGTTGCAATTGGAATTGTCACTTGTGTACATCCATGCACCACAATCAGGAGAAGAGATGGGACAGAGGTCGCAAGACGGACTTTAACAATTCTTGACGTGTCCAACACAAATATAAATGTTACTTTATGGGGCTCGTCAGCCAAAAAGGAGGGTGCACAGCTGCAAGAGAAATACCTCATGCGTGAATCCCTAGTTCTCGCAATTAGAAATGGGCATGTGTCTGAATTCAATGGAAAGGTGATCAACACCTCATCCACTACAAAACTATCGATAGACCCTTAAAAAGAAGAGTCAAAACAGATTAAAACATGGTTAAAAGAAAATGACAGTACAATTCAGGCTTTGTCTACTAGCTCCTTTCACATGCCCCCACCTGCTAGAAGACTGACGATCAATGCCATTCGTGAAGAGGCTCGAAATACAACGCAACCTCTACAATGCATGTTGGTGGCAACAACACGATTCATAAAAACTGACTCATTTTGCTATCCAGCATGCCCTTCCCACTCAAGTAACAAGCCTTGTAAGAAAAGACTATCGCAGACAAATGATGGAAAGTGGATTTGTGCAAAATGTAATGCAATAATTGACACCTATGACTATAGGTATATACTTCAAGTCAAGTTGCAGGACCACACAAATATAATATGGGCAATCGCATTCGATGAAGGGGCGACACAACTCATGGGCATGCCTGCAGACAAACTATACAGTCTACAATTTGATCAAGCTGCTGATAGAAATGTGGAGGAGGTGATTAGGAGTGTCTTGAACAAACATTATGTATTCACACTGCGTTGTAACCTTGAAATGTACAATGTAGAGGAACACTTAAAAGCAACCATTGCCAAGGTCGAACAACTAGATTACATTGAAGAGAATAGCTTTTTGCTAAAAAATATCCAGGAAATGTGCAATGTAAAGGCTTCTCCCCCCATTGAACCTGATGTTGTACCAAAGTTGGTTGTGCAACTCATAGGATCGCCGTAGCCATACTACATAGCCTAATATAGTTGCCATGCTCTCTTTACAAGTGTAGTATGACTATGGATGGTATGCATCACAAAAAAAACTCATGTTGTAAAGAACTATGTCAATATCTTTTTTATCTAAAAAACTATCATGTTAATGCCTTTAAATGGATAGAAATATGTAAAATATTGTTTTCCTTTATTTAAAAAAAATGCACATGTTTGTTTACAAGCTTACATATGCACCTTTGTCTTCTACCTCCAAATTGTGTTCCTTCTCATATTGCAACATGCATTCGTGAACCAATGAGGAGTATCTTTACATTTTCATCTACATTTTGGCTATGTAAGCATTTTGGTTTCATCTGGTTTTTCTATGCTCGTATTCCTAATCTACCTTGCCATGTCCAGACTCGCATATGGCAGACTCCTCAACAGGGAACAATGCAAGTGACCCATATAAAAAGGAGGTAATAAGACAACAAAACTGAGAAAGAAATCGGGCCTACTATGCTCGCCATAGAGAAGAGATAGCTACTCGAAGGCGACAAAAAATATTGCATGAGAGTCAAAATAGCCCCCAACAAACAGAAGCCTGAAGACTACAAGACTGTGAGAAAAGTCGAGCTTACTATAAGCATCATAGAGAGGAAATAAATGCAGAAAAGCACAATAGATCTTTACAGAAACAAACATGCCTATATCAACATGGAACAACATGCAACAAAAATGATAACTTCATGATGGCAATGAAAAAATTTCGTCAAAGAATAGATGCACTGTCCAACCGAAAAACATGCATTGTATGCAAGGAATGTTACCCAGGCATGCTCGTCCATTCATCGGGTGCTAATGCAACTTGTAAAAGATGTTTCGCTAAGAGAGGCATCCATCGGTTCTCTGCACTCAACAACATGGACCCAGGAGAGCAACCATTTATTTTGAAAAGACTCACCCAAGTGGAGGAAATGCTCATTGCCAGAGTCAGCCCAGTACTACAAGTAACCCACACTCTTGGAGGCCAATATAGATATAGTGGCCACACGATCAGCTTCCCACAAGATATCACCGACATTTCAAAAGTTCTTCCACGAAGAATACAAGAGTTGGACGTTCTCATAGTTTGAAGATTACATATAGAAGGTCATTATTATGATTGTTATGTCAGTAGAAGTCATATCAGAGATGCGTTGCAATACAAAGTCAAATATGACCCATATTATCATGATGTTGCAATAAGTTTTGAGCACTTAGAGCAATTTCCTGAAGCAAGAACAAACATATCGAATATGCTACACACCGTTGAAACTAGTGAAGACATGGTGGTTCCAAATAATGAAATTGACTCTGATGGGGATGATATTGAACGCAGCACAGTAAACACATCGTCATTTATGGCTAGACTTCCAAACAGATGCCGTAAGTTAGAAATTATTAAGAAAACATTAGACCTTGACGACAACACAAACAACATTATAGACTAGCCTGAAATAAACTCATCGCCAATAAATGAATACAATACTGAGGGGTTGCTTGATATGGCATTTCCAACACTCTTTCCAACTGGAGTTGCACTACAAATGCAACCACAAATTAGGGAAGTACACATGCATGAGTATGCACTCCACTTAATGAGATTTCATGACCATAGATTTGGAAGGCATCCAAGGTTCTGATATTTCATTCTTAATCTTATGATGCGACATTGTAGCCAGGGGCTTACTGCAGTTTTCATTAAAAAAATTGCAGAAGAAAACATGCCAACCACTATTGAGGACCTCTGAGCACACTTGAAAAACTTACCTGACACACAATTAGCTCAAGAGCTCATGCACTTTGGCTCTTCAATGCGGGGTACAAGACCATATTGGAACAAGTGTCGTGCTGAACTAACAAATATGATCAACCAAATAGGGTCTCCCACTCTATTCTTCACATTAAGTGTAGCTGACACAAAGTGGCTAGACCTACAATGTTTGATCTCAGATGGTGTACCGGTAGGAATGCAAACAAATAAATAGCATTTAGAAAATGTAGTCAACAACCCCCACACCACATCATTATACTTGCATCAATGATTCATAGTGTTTCGTGAAGAGGTTATTGAGAAACTCCTCAATGCAAAAGATTACTGGTACAGGTACGAGTGGCAGCATCGTGGCACTGCACATGTACATGGATTCCTTTGGCTCCATGATGCACAAAACATGGATAGACTTGATTGGGATGATAGTGTAGCAGTTCAACAGGCTAGGAAATTCTTTGACAAGTATGTCAGTGCTTGGAATCCTCGTGCTGCATTAGCAAGAGACAACTTGATTTTTGATCTTTCCAAGACGATCCTTCCTTACTAGACACAACGTAAATATTTGCTACAGACCCCTCTCATGACTATGAAGAGATCATCAATCGTGTCCAGAGGCACACACAATCTAGAGAGGGGACATGCTTGTGAAAGAAAGGGAAAAAACTAGAGTGTCGATACAAAGCTCCATGGAAAGAGAAAATTATATCTACCCTATCATGTGACAACTGTGGGACAAAACAATATGAACCTGCATGGAATGATGATAGGCTAAACATACACAATCCAGAAATGATTTCAATATGGAGAGACAACATAGATTGTCAGACTGTCATCTCACGGGTAGTTGTTTTGAAATACATTGCCAAATATGCATCAAAAGTAGAGAGAGCATATGAGACTTGTACTGATATGCTAGCAAGAATATCTGCAACCCAAAAAATAGATGTCCCGGCCCTTGCAACATATCAAAAATTCATGGTAGAAATCATGGCAAAGCGTGATATTGGAGCACAAGAAACATTCCATATGCTTCAAAAATTGTCGCTTATTGTTTGTAATCGACATTTTACATCTTTGAATGTTGGCTAAAAAATGTTCCATCGAATAACAAGAGGACCACATGAAAGCCATCTACAACCTAGCTACCTTCATTCGTATATTAATCAACCTCCATATTTGGAGACAACAACGCTACTTGAATCTGCACGATCTTTCACGTACTCTGTGAGTCGCAAGGGATACAAGTGGAAAGAAAGAAAGGTCAAAGCGATTGTCAATGTTTTCCCAAAGCTCTACACCATCCCAAACGAGGCCTCAGACCAGTTTGAAACATTTTGTTGGAGTGAGCTTCTATTGTACAAGCACTTTCGAAGCTTGGAAATCGGCATAGGGATAATGAAGGATACAATACTTGCAAATTGGAAGCAAATGAATGCATCCAAATATGATGTATGGCATGTCCCATGCACCGCCCCCTCAGACAAAAACATCGACGATGCAGAATTAGATAACGAAATTGAGGTGGACAAAAGGGACATACTAGAAATGAATGAATGGGAATTATTTTTGCAAATGGGCCCCTCAAATAATATCAACCTAAATGAGCTTGACCTACTTGGCAGGCGTGAGTTTGATAGCAGCTATAGATGGGAACAACTTGCAGTGCCCTAGGAACTTCATGAAATTGCCACACAATTCATAAACATGGAAAAAGCATGTAGCCATGAAAGGCATGCTCCAAGTAAGTATGATGTCCCAGACTATACATTATCTTCCAAACAAAAACTAGCACTCACAGGGTGATCCCATAATAGTGGTTTACAATTTTTGGCCAAGCTGGACATTGAAATTATTATTTTTAACTAAATTTTCACATTCGGGCACCTATAGCGGCTAAACTGTGAGGAATTTGAAGATGGTGCAAACTAGAGTCTCATCAAATTTTGTCTGTAGATTCTAAAAATATTTTTTTCAAAATTTTTGGAATCAAATTGCACTTCTTTTTCCATCTCCCACGAAAATTGATTTTTTTCAGAAAACAACATTTTTAAAAAGTGACACACACCATATAACGCATAACTTTTTCCATGAAGGATAAAATTATAATTCTTTCAAATTTAGATTTGTAACTCTGATATCTAGTGCTTCCACTTGGTTAGATAGTTTTTATTGAATATTTTTTCCTTTATCAAGTTTCAAAGTCAAAAGAATTACAATTCAGACACAACGAACCGTATAACACGTAACTTTTTTTGTATATGTCAAATTATTTTTTATTTTTTTGTTGGATCAAGGACTTCAATATCTGGTGTACTCATATTTTTCAATTTTTTTGATAATATTCTATTTTTCCACATGTGAAGAACAAAAAAAATTCATTTTCGATGAAAAACCTATGTTTAATAAAACTTAAAAAAAAAATACATAACAAAACCAAAACATATTAAAATTATATTCATTGGATAGCTTGTTAGGAATACCATAATCATTTCAAATAAATTTTAAATGAATTCATTTGATCCCCAAAATCTAAATCAAAAGTTATTTTTATCAGCATTTTGATAGGTGTAAAGGAGATGCATTTATAGGTATGGTTTAAAACTAGCGAGGTTCTATCCAAGGGGGTTTGATCTAAGGTGATTTGATCAAACCCTCTTCAATTGGAACCCTTAAAATGGAACTTTTTGAGGCTTAAATCATTATATTTTCTAAAAATATGTGATTTCAGCTAAAATTCGTTCCTCTCAGGAATTGTAAACCACTATTATGACAGCACCCCAGTGCACATATTATCAACTATAGCAAGCATCACTCAAATAAACCATTGCACATGATTATTCAAGGGACAACAGGTACAGGGAAATCATACTTGATTACTCGCATAAGAAAAGCACTTGATAGTTACAATCTGAACCAGCAAAGCCAGCTACTCACATTGGCTCCTACAGGGGTTGCTACATTTAATATACATGCATCGACTATACATTCAATGCTTCGAATTCCTGTCAAAGAAATGCACCCACTGCAAGGACAATCATTAATAACATTTCAGGAAGAGATGAAACACATAAGATATATGTTGATTAATGAGATGAGCTTCATAGGACCAAAGTTGCTACTGAAGATAGATGCGAGACTACGTGAGGCCTTCCCGCATCGACAACATCTTTATTTCGGTGGGGTGTCAATAATCCTAATTGGTGACCTTGCACAGCTCCCGCCTGTAATGGACAAGCCTATTTACACATCACACTCAAATGCAAAAACACTATGGGACTAGTTCACGACCGTTGTCACCTTAGACACAGTGTTTCGTCAACAAGGTGAGACTCCAGAACAAAGGCAATTCCGTCAACTATTGCAAAACATACGCAATGCAAAAGCATCACAAGAGGATTGGGAACTTTTACAAACACGCACAGACAAGCATCTCACCTCTAGCGAAAAAGAAATGTTCGACAATTCAATGCACTTGTTTGCTACCAATGATTTAGTTAGACTTCACAATAGAAGAATGTTAAAATTGTTAAACCGTCCAATTGCAATAAGTGCTGCAACTACCACCAGGACTGAAGCAGATAATGCAACTACTGATGAACAACTTGAAAAGCATGTATTGCTTTGTAGAGGGCAACGCATCATGCTGACAACCAACATATGGACACAAGCAGGCCTTGTAAATGGAGCTCTAGGTGAAGTTGTTGAGATAGTTTACAGCCTTGGTTCCAGACCACCAGATGTTCCACTTTATGTTGTGGCAAGGATCGATAATTATAGTGGGCCAGCATGGAATGAAAAGGACCCCAAAAGTATACCGATAATACCTGTATCATTGGGCAGCCGTAGGCAAATTCCGCTCACAATGGCATGGGCTATTACCATACACAAATCCCAAGGCCTAACGCTGGCCAGAGCAACTATCGACATTGGAAAAATAGAACGACAAGGACTAACATTTACAGCTATATCCAGAGTGAAATCGTTGAACAACCTTCGTATTCAGCCAATGTTCTCCTTAGAGAGATACTCAAAAATGCATAACCACCCATACACAATTATGAGAAAAGAAGAGGAAGCCCGATTACAACAACTATCTCTAAAAAGCCAAGGTACACAACTCTTTTCCCTTTCTCCCTCATGTCGCTCCTGCTTATTCTTATATCAGCAATTTCTCTTTTACAAATTGAACATGCCCTCAACATGTTCATGTCCTTTGGGTAACTTTCTTATTTTATTGGCAAAAAAAAATATTTCCCATTAATAGTGTTATAATAAATTGAACATGGAGCAATCATTGTACATGTCAACAAATAATGTTTCCACCTAACCATTCCATTCCTTTTGCTTTGTAGGCCTTGAAGCCAAATGGCATATATCATAGCCCCTCACCCTCAAACACCAACAATTGTACTGTATTTTGTTCAAAAAAAAGTTCTAATGCAAAATTGCTCACCAACATTTTGACTTTTCATAGCACACATTTTGTATATCATGAACTACCAACAAAAGTACTTTGTCCAGTTGAGCTATAATGTTCCAACACTTCAACCATTTAAGATAATATATTGTGTTGTTCATACACTAGCATAGTATACCCTCCTATCGACGTAACCCTTGCGCCTTGCTAAGGTGCAAGTGCTAGTTTATTATATTAACACCTTTTATTGGAAATATGAATTAGAAGAGGGTTTTTGAAAAGAGCCCAAAAATATTGTACAACAAGAATTATGTTGTGTCTTGCACTCACACCCCACTTTGTTTATGTCAAAATGGGGGGCCCCTCTTTTTTTTTGTGTTGCCTTTACATGTTCTTGTCTTGTCATCTTTTGTTTTCTTTTGTTCGCTTCTTCCCTTTTTTTCCCTTTTTCCCTTCTCCCTTTCTATTTCCCCTTTCTTCTGAGTGTCTTGTTAGGTTTTGGGATTTTAGGCTTCTCCACACTGGTATGCCAAATGGATTGAGCTTGACCTTCGAGGTATGTTTGTCACTCCATGTTGGTTGTCTACAATTCAAGTTTTCACGCATTGAGATGTTTGTTAAAGTGAATCCTTGATCCTAAAATCCTCATGATGGTAACACCTTGTTGCCTCGACTATTGAGCCAATCACATTCATCAGACATATTCATTTCATTGACAATGCATTTAGTAATCATATAATGGAAGGTAATTGGGGTCATCAAGTGGGTTTATAGGTAAATGACTAGGCATTTTTCATTTACCTTGTGTGATTGAAGACCTGCAAAAACACTATAATGTTGCTCCAAGACTTAAACTTTATTTTCTCCTTGTTCTTGAATGCTTGAAACTTTCCCTTGCTTCAAAAATCTAATTTGCTTAGGTAAAAATTGCTAGTTAGCAGGTGAAATAATGATTTGAAACCTTAGTTTTATAGGCATCTCATCTAATTCAGGATTTGTGGCAGGCATAATTTTTTTGGATGGGGTCGTTACAACTACTGATGCTATTCATTCTATGGAAGTCTCTAAGGACAAGGCTATGTTTATCAAAATTGATATGGAAAAAGCTAATGACAAAGTCAAATGGGCCTTCCTGCAAAAGGTTCTCTTAGATTTTGGATTTGAAAAAGAGTGGGTTGATTGGATCATGAGTTGTGTGACTTCTACTTCCTTTTCGGTGCTTATCAATGGGGAGCCTTCAAATCTATTTGGTGCTTCTAGGGGTCTTTGGCAAGGAGATCCTTTTTCTCCATATCTTTTCATCATTATTGTTGAGGGTTTGGGGAGGTTTATCAATTCTTTTGTTAGTCAAGGATTAATTCAGGGGTGGTGTTAGGGTAACATGTTGTCGCCTTTGTCCCATTTTCAATTTGTTGATGATACTACTTTAATGGGTGTGGTCAAAATAAATGAAGCTGTGAATTTAAGGAAGGATTTGGATACTTATTTGGCTGCCTTTGGTCAAAAGAATAATGATAAAAAGTATTCTATTTAGTTTTTTTAATACTCCTTGGCTTATTCAATCTAGGATTGCTCAGATTCTAAGATTTCAAATTGGAACTCTTCCTTTAGTTTATTTGTGGATCCTCTTATTGTGGGTCCCCATCCAAAATATTTCTAGCACGATGTCTTGGATAAATTGTGTAGGAGGGTTAGTCATTGGAGTCACAGATGGATCTCTTTGGCGGGTCATGTGGTTTTTCTCAAATTTGTCATGCAATATCTTCCTATTTACCAATTATGGACACAAAAAAAGTAACCCTTCTACTTTTTCTCATGTTTAGGCCCTCCTAGTGATTTTGGATTGATTTTTCCTTAATTTAATGTTGTAATGTGGTCGTCACATTCTCATTAGGTCTTGGATCCTTGAGAATCAATAAGAATTCTATGATGTCTTATAAAAGTGTTGTAACCCACTTTCACACTTTTCTAGGACTTTTTCATTATAATTCACCTAAATAACTCCTTTTATCACTTACCCAGTCTTATTTCAAAGTTTTCTAAAGAGTTGTAACAAACCTTCACATTTTTCTAGGCTTTTCATCAATAATTTGACTTTTTCTTATGTTTAAATGGCCCCTTAATGCACTTTTTGACCCTACTTAAGTGTGTTTTGGAGAATAATCCCATTAAACATCATTAAGTACACTTTAATTTTCAACACCCATTAAAATTTTCCTAGTGGGACCAAGTCGCCACTTGGGGTGAGTTAGTCCCATTGGACACAAAAATCAAAATTATTTTAAATTTCTGGTAGGATATTAGTCTCTTAACCTTAAGGTCGGCCTATGATGCGTTATTTTTGGGAAATTTTGTAAAATCAAGTATAAATAAAGGGTTTTCCCCTCATTTTGCATCTTCTAATCTCCTAATTTCCTTAATGCATATATGTAATCATTCTCAAGCATTTTAGGCATTATCAAGTCTTCATTGGAGCATCTACTTGCATATCTTCAAATTTCTACATCAAGGGTTTGGTGAGTTGTAGCATTGCATGTTGTTCATTCATCATTGTCTTTTTATTTCATTTCATTTTCAAGGGTTTGATTACCAAATTCGGGTTTGGACAAGGCAAACCCCTATTCTCTAACCCTTAACCTTTCTTCCCCTCTTTGCATGTGTTTTTTGTAGGTCTTGTATTCATATTTGTTAAAGATAAAGGTGTTAAAAGGTGTCATCATTCCATCAAAGTCATTCAAGTCAAAAAAAGCCCTCAGTGAAGCTTAGAGATCATTTTCAGCTTGATTTCTATAGAATGAGAACCAAGCACCTATCAAGAAGAGAAGTACAGACTAAAGGCTATAGATTCTTGTCCTAAATTTTTTAAGATTCACAAATGGACTAAGTTTCCATCCGTGGTGAATTAGTTCCACTGTCAATGATTTCTATATTTTTGGATACTCATTTGGCTGAAACATGTTCTAACAGAATCTCCCTGAAATAGAGCTAAGTTTCCCAACATGGTGTAAGTGTCACAGTTGGCTTCAACAACAAATTTTGTAGGATTCCAAAGCCTCTCTGCATCACATTCCAGTTTCCAGGTGCACCTCTCTAGTCTCTTTCATTTATGTTATTGTTTACTTGCATTCTTAGGTCATTTTGCATACATCACTATGCTTTCAAACAACTTGCATTTCTTAGGTTTTGCATTAATAATCAATATCTTTCATCAGTTCATTACATTAGTACATTACATTTAGGCATATTTCATTCATACTTGCATTAGTTTTGAGTGGGGACATTTCCCATTTTGGCCCATCTCTCTCCTTTTAAGTGAAAAAACCCTAGAAGTGTTAGAGAGCATTAGGGTGCCAAAATCAGTGTCCACATTTTAGTGAACCCAACTTTAGAACATTTTACTTTTGATTTCAAGTGCATTTACATCCTAGGCATAACTTGTATGAACATTGCATTAGGTTTTGCATTATTTTGCATCCAAGGTTTTCAAAAAATTGCATTAGTGAAAAGCTCATATAGCTTGCATTTTTGCATTGCATTTCATTAAAAATTCAAACAATTTTGCATTTTTATATTATACTTGCATATGAAAATCTAAAAATCATAAAATTCCATTTAAATTTTTTGAATTTTTTAAAGAATATCACTACTTGGACTAATTTTCCACACAGGGCGACTTAGTCCACTTACACATTCTACACTATAATGTCTGCATTTCTATTTTCTGTTATTGCATTTTTGTGTTGCTTTCTTTTCACCCATATTTAGAAACCTTTGCACGAGTGTTTAGTGTCCAATTGCTAATAACATAGTGAGAAGAAGTTTGAGACTCATGTTATCCCATGATAATACACTTGTTGTGGATCTTGGGTTATCTAAAGCTTCCACTCCTAGCATTGAAACTAGTACACTAGGCATGAGTACTACATTTAGAAACTCTTTGCCTTCCCATAATATGGAAGTTGACACACACAACAATAACATTTTGCAAGTCAAAATCATTAAAATTCATGAGAAATTAACACATCTTCAATATCATTTGTGTCTTGAAAACATTTCAACCACTACAATTCCTACCATAGAAAACATCCATCACATGCTTGAATGTAATGAAGGCCTAGATGTTATGAAAAAAATAGTTGAGATATACCACAAACATGTTCCTTCCACCTCTAGTACATCTCAACCAGCAAACACTATCGTTAGCCAAGGAGGACCTCACACTCCTCCTCCCTCAAGAGTAGCACCCATACCTACCTATACCACTGCTCAAGTAACAACAACAATGCAAAAATTTAGTAATGTGATTCCTTCTTGGACTATTCCTGCTATCATTCCTAATTCCTATGTGGCATCGCATGTTCTATCCTCTTCCACCATACCATATATAAGCATTCCCTTAACTTTCCCTACCAATACATAAAATCCATCACCACTTTCCCTTCCACCTCATACCACTTACACTGATTGTCTCATAACACAACTTTTCCAAACTGTCTCCTCCATGCAAAATAAAATATCCACCATAATCCAAAATCAGAATGAACCACCCACCTACTATGTTTGAAGCAACCCACTATCTTTGGAAATATTATGAACACCGATACCACAATAGAGATGCCTAGATTTGAGAAATATGGAGGGAAGGGAGATCCTTCTAACCATGTTAATTCCTACACCACCTTATGTAGTGACTTTGTCGTTGATGATAAACTGATAGAAAAACTATTTCCTTGAACCTTAAAAGACACCACCTTGGAATGGCTCTCATCTTTACCGAAAAATTTAATCCATTCATTCAATGAACTAGTTGATGCATTTATAAATCATTTACAAGTGCATGTGACACCTAAGAAGACCTTGGTTGATTTGATGAGATGCAAGCAACCTAAAGAAGAAAAGATAACTAATTTTATCTCACAATATTAATTGCTTTATTCTCAAATTGATGTTAAGATTCCTGATCCACACCTTCAAAAGATTCTTATTGAAAAATTGAAACTAAACTTCAAGAAAAACTCACCATGATGAAATTTCCATCCTTTATGCACTTGTGTACTACTCTTTGTGATTCACAATTTGGTTAGTAGTCATGATACAAAGTCCACTTCTAGCTACACTAACAAATTTGAACATTCCAATCCAAACAATTCCCAACCATTCAAAAAGCAAAACAAAGGGTTCTTATAGTTCAACCCCCCTTAACAACCAACTCAACCCATCAACAACCAAGTAACAACTATTAAAACCACAATACTTTATAGTTATGGAGATTCGAAAACATAATTTACACCTTTACTAGATACCCTTCATAACATAATGTCCCAACTCTTACAACAACACATGATTAGTACCTTACCTACCATCAAACCACCCAATTCTACTAAGCCTTTACCTCTGAATATTAAATCCAATGCTTATTGGAATTATCATAAACAAAATGGACATGACATGAAAAATTGTAAGCATATTAAACACCTTGTGCAAGACCTCATTGATTCTAGCCATCTATCCATTGCAAGTGTTAATGATCAAGGAAATAAGTCTGTTACCCCTCCAAATCAAAATTTGCAAATTTTCACCAATCCAATGGCCAAACATAATGTTTCATTTTCCAAACCTAGTGAAACTCCAAAGAATTATGTGATGAATGATCATACAAAACATCCTACTCCCATTCCACATATTACCACTATTAATCCTATGTATGCAATGGTAGGTGCAATAGACGTTATCCCTCGTAAAGACCAACCTAAGAAATATTTTGATATCACTTTCTCCTCTAACTTGGACATATTTACAAATCTTCTCGATGGTCCTCTTTACATTGCTGGCCATATTTATGATAAGCTCACTAATAGGATCCTCATAGATCCCACCTATGGAGAGAACGTGATCATCGAGGAATTTTTGGTATTACATCATCTTTATCAAGATGATTATGATAAATCAAAAGCATGAATCAAAACACATAATGGTTTTGCTTGCCCTATGATAGGATCAATTGTCCTCCCATTACAAATAGGACCAACAACATTAGATGTTATATTCTCCATCATCCCTCAATCAGGCCAGTTTCATTTGCGGCTAGGCCATCCATGGCTTCGCTCAATGAAAGTTGTCCCTTTGGTCATACACAAATGCTTAAAGTTTCCCTTTGACAATGAAATATTCACTGTTCACCATAAAGGCTTTAACCCTTTGTCTTCTAAAGGAAACTTTTCCTTAGAAGCCTTTTTGTCTAAGCCCATGGAACCTATAACACCTCGCAAAGATTTATTTTTTATTGCTTACCAAAAATTTAAAGAAAGAAAATAGAAAAATTATCTCTCCGGAACATGTTCCCATCCACTTCTAACACTCCTATCCTAGATGAAACAATGCTTCAACCTGAACAAGAACCAAAAAATCAAACTCAACCAATACCTAAAACCTCCCCGACATTGTCCAAGAGACCATGAGACAATGATAACAACTCCATCATGCCTCCTTGTATAAAAAAATTTACAAAGCAAAAGAGAAAGTGGATGACCAACCTTCCATGGTTCCTTCTGTTCCTCCCCTTGGGGAAGACAAACAACCTATGGTTTATCAACCTACTTTTTCACAAACAAAACTTGACAATAAAACCAAAAGAAATAGAGCTAGGGAGCGTAGGCATAGATTTCATGCCCTTGCTTGCATGTTACAGGTAGAAGAAAACAAATAAAATCAAAATTCGCACTTGACAAAAGCAATGCATGATGACCAACCACAACAACAAAATGATCCAATACAACAACCAAAACAAGAGGTACACCCTTCATTAGAAATTATCATTGGTTCTCCTGTTGTGATTAATCTGGATGATGATGATGAGATCACTAAAATAGACAAAGAGGTGCATAATGATCTAAATATAGTATTTTCCTCTTCCATGAGCTTAAATAAAAAATATCCTACAAAGAGTGTAGAACCTGGTTCTTCCCCTAGTTTAAAACTTTCTCTTGTCCCTTTGGCTAGTTTCCCACCCTCGGCATATCATGAACATGACTGGGAGGTAGATGACTTGCTCGATGGTTGACTTACATTCATCTTACTAGTCTTTTGCACTTTATTTTTCTTTTTCCTTTGTGTGTTTGCATGTGCGTAATTTGTTCCCCTGTAATGTTATGTTTGATGTCCTCTTTGTGACATTCTTCTATCTGTACCTTCATTCTTCTATATCTCATACATCACTTTCTCCTTTTGTTTTTCATTTTCCTTTTTGGGATGATGCAAGGGATTGAGACATTCCATGTTTCTTTCATGTCGACCCAAAGGCCCATTTTTTTCTTTTTCTTTTCATTTTTCTTTCCTTGTGTTTTCCTTTTGGGGATGATGCAAGGCATTGAGACCGAAATGTCTCTTTCATGTTGACCCAAAAGGCCCCTTTTCTTTTTCTTTTCCTTTTTTTTCTTTTGTCATTTTCTTGTGTTTTCCTTTTGGGGATGACGCAAGGCATTGAAACCACAATGTCTCTCTCATGTTGACCCAAAAAAAATTCCTTTTTCTTTCTCCTTTTATTTTTTATTTGGCTTGTTTTTTCCTTTTGGGGATGACACACAACATCGAGATACCCTATGTCTCTTCCAAGTTGACCCAAACAGATCGTTCTTTTTCTTTATTTTCACTCTCTTTGTGTCATTCTTCCAATTGTATGTATTTGGGGGATGATGATAGTTCTAAGCTCTCTACACAACATTGTAACAAATAACATACTAACCCCAACTCCATAGATCCCTTATGTGTTTGGTGTTTTCATTTTTGGGGTAACCCGTTCCTTTTCTTTTTCCTTTCCTTTGCATGATGTAGCCTTACTCAGAAACATATGACTTGTCATAGGGGCTTTCCAAGTTGGCTCTCATGTCTTCTTTCTTTTTGAATTTTTTATTTTCTACTTTAAATTAATTTCTCATAGTATGGTGTGTAGCAATTCCTTTAAAGTGGTGGCATACATTGGCATTATTCATTTTGCAATTTTTTTCTTTTTCTTGGTTCTTAGTGCAGCCTTCTTATTTCATACAATGCAGTTATCGCTTTGTGGATGACAATGGGTGTAGTGTCCTTCATGAGCATGATCTATTATAGCATATTACATTCCTCTTTGTGGCTTGATGCGATGCATTGCATCCCCCAAGTTGTGAATTTCTATTCTTTGATTGGTCCTCTCTTGGAGACATTAGGCACAATGTTCCCTAAGTTAAAGGCCTCACATGAACTAAGCAATACTTTTAAAAATATTTTTCATGTTGTTTTTTTCATTTGTTATATGACCACATTGCATAACACATCTTGCATGCCTGTGGTGCCATCACGTTTTTTCATGAGCTCCAAGCATATGAAGTTTTGCTTGTCTCATGAAGCTTGAAAAGTCATTTTATTTTGTGGTGTCTTATCAAAGTTATCATGAGGTATAACTTTGGTATGGTTAAGTAGGAAGCCCATTCAAAGGCATGAATTTTCCCATAGCCACCTACATGTGTGTGAGTGCATACCAACCATGAGTATATGTTTCTCACCTTTTGGACCTTCTCTCCTAGTGGACAACCATGAGTTTCATTGCCTCAGAGTGAGTATACATTTTCTTTCTAGACAAACAGCCTAGATCGAATCCACAATGGGATGGACAAACGATTGAAGCTTGATTTGATTCTCTTTTCCCCCTCCTCTCCCTCTTCATTTACATCATTCTCATGTGTGTTTCTTTGTGCTCATGTTTAGTTTTCCATGGGATCTTCATCTTGGGGGATTGATCATCCCTCTTGATTGTTGTTGCCTCATCTTGCTAGCATTAGTTCATTGAAACCCCTCTTGACTGCATGTTTGGATACTTTATTGTTATTTTGAAGGAGGTTCATCTTCTCACTAAAGTGGGGGCTAAATGTGGACACAAAAAAATAACCCTTCTACTTTTTCTCATGTATAGGCCCTCTTAGTGATTTTGGCTTGATTTTTCCTTGATTTAATGTTGTAATGTGGTCAACACATTCACATTAGGTCTTGGATCCTTGAGAATCAATAAGAATTCTATGATATCTGGTAAAAGTGTTGTGAAGTGTTGTGGTATGTGCAAGATCGTGATGGGCCAAAAAAGTGGCGATATGATGGGTATGTGGTTGACGACTTTTTTTTACCCAAAATTGATGAAAAAAAAGGGTTTTTAAAGGATATTCTCAACTTTCCACCAATATAAATTATGCTTTAATTTTAATTTAATAAATAATTATTATTCATTTTCTATTTGAATTAAGACTAAAGTCCTAATTAATAGGCTGATTGAAAAAAATCTATAGCTTTCAATTGACATCACATTTTTTGAATCCAAAAACATGTGTCACATCCTATGCTTCACATACTATACGATTACAAAAAAAGAATTGAATTTCATGAAGTTTTGACCAAGTTAAGCTGGTCAGCCATATGAGTTTTTATATTTTTTATTTAAAGTTGTAATAAAAAATTCATAATTAATTATTTACTTGGAAAAAAACTATAAGAAAATATGCATCACATTGGGACACAAGTTCTCTACTTATATTTAAAATCTTATAAGAAATAATTATCATTTTATTGTGGTTAGGGTGGTTAGACAGACACCTACTTCTTATCTTTTCCCTGAAATTTAAGTACTAGTGCATTGAAATTTAAAATTTTCACCAAATAGATTTAAAAAATAAATAAATGTAGTAGTTTAGAAACAACATTCAATTTTCTACAGATTCTATTCTTACATATTTGTGAAATAATATAGATAACTTATTCAAATTTTTACGTCAAGTTGTCTAACTCTGATTTTTCTAAATTTTTCACCACTTAAGGGCCTTCTTTTTCATGATGATCCTGCACATACCCATTGTAACCGACTTTCACACTTTTCTAGGACCTTTTCATTATAATTCACCTAAATAACTACTTTTTATCACTTACCAAGTCTTATTTCAAAGTGTTGTAAAGAATTGTAAGAAACTTTCACATTTTTCTAGGCTTGTCATCAATAATTTGACCCTTTCTTAGGTTTAATTGACCCCTTAATGCACTTTTCAGCCCCACTTAAGTGTGTTTGAGAGAATAATCCTATTAAACACCATTAAATACACTTTAATTCCCAACACCCATTAAAATTTACCTAGTGGTACCAAGTCGCCAGCTGGGGTGACTTAGTCCCACTAGACACATAAATCAAAATTATTTTAAATTTCTAGTGGGATATTATTCTCTTAACCTTAAGGTCAGCCTGTGATGTGTTATTTTCAGAGAATTTTATAAAATAAAGTATAAATAAAAGGTTTCCCCTTATTTTACATCTTCTAATCTCCTAATTTCCTTAGTGCATCCACTTAATCATTCTCAAGCATTCTAGGCATTATCAAATCTTCATTGCAACATCTATTGGCATATCTTCATATTTGTACATCAAGGGTTTGGTGAGTTGTAGCATTGGATGTTTTTCTTTCATCATTCTCTTTCTATTTCATTTCATTTCATTTTCAAGGGTTTGATTACCAAATTGGGGTTTGACCAAGCAAATCCCTATTCTCTAACCCTTAACCCATTTTCCTCTCTTTTGCATTTGTGTTTTGTGGGTTTTGTATGCAAATTTGTCAAAGAGAAAGGTGTGAAAAGGTGTCATCATTCCATAAAAGTCATTCAAATTAAAAAAATACCTAAGTGAAGCTTGGAGATCCTTTTTAGCCTGATTTCTACATAATCAAAACCAAACACCTATCAAGAGGAGAAGTACAAACTAAAGGCTATAGATTCCTATCCCAATTTTCTTGAGATTCATAGGTGGAATAAGTCAACATCTATGGCGAATTAGTCCCACTGTCAGTGATTTATGCATTTTTGGATACCCATTTCGCTGAAACTTGTTCAGGTAGAATGTCCCCAAAATAGGACTAAGTTGACTAGCTTGGCGTAAGTGTCCTAGTTGGATTCAATAGCAAATTTTGTAGGATTCCAGAGCCTTTATACATGACATTCTAGTTTCTAGGTGCACCTCTCCAATCTCTTTCATTTATGTTATTGTTTACTTGTATTCTTAGGTCATTTTGCATACATCACTATGTTTTCAAAAAACTTGCATTTCTTAGGTTTTTCATTAATAATCAATATCTTTCACCAGTTCATTGCATTAGTAAATTACATTTTAGGCATATCTCATTCATACTTGCAATATTCTCCTATCAGATTTGTTAGGGAGCTTGATTCCCTCTCTTGTCAGTTCCTTTGTTATCAGTTCCTTTGGGTGAGCAATCTTCTCAAATCGAAGTGGAGTTTAGTGAAGTGGGAATCTGTTTGCAGACCAAAAAAGGAAGGTGGTCTTGGTCTTAAGTTTGTTAGTTTCATGGGACAAAATTTAGCTGCTAAGTTGTATTGGAACTAGTGCACTTTTCAGGATCAAGTTTGGGCTAAATTCTCAATTATAAGTACCTCAGTGGGGTGAATTCTTCTGATGTTCCTCAATATTGTCTCTAGGGAAAGGGTCTATGATTTGGGATACTCTAAAGAAAGGAGATAAGTTGATCAAGGAGGGTTTATTTTTGATCTACAATAAGGGCTAAGATGCCTTTTTTTTCTACGATTCTTGGGATGGTTATCCCCCTATTATTTCTATGTTTCCTCATTTGCAATCTCTCTGTGATAGCTTGATGGAAGTTGGTTGGTGCAAGGTGGAAGAATTTAAAACTCTTCAATCCCTAGGTCAGGTGGAGGTGTGGAATTGGAAGGACCCCAGGAGTGGCCTCCTAGATGGATGGTGGTTCAAAATAGATGTCTTAGGAATTTTTTTAGGAAAATGGTTTCCAAGGCCCTTCCATCTATGTTTTTGCAATAATTGTGAGGAGGATACTTCTCACCTTTTCTTTCAGTTCCCTTACGCTAGGAGTATTCAACACTTTTGGTGGGGGGGTTTGGGCCACCCCTGTGTTCATGCTTCTTATTTAATAGAGTTCTAGGAGAGCTTGGGGAGACCCCTGCTAAGATGACCTTTCTTCAGATTGCTTGGATTATTGGCCTTACCTTTATTATTAGGCATATTTGGATTGAGAGAAATAGAAGGATTTTTCAAGAAGTGAAGTAGGAAGGGGAGCTATGTAGGAAGATATTCAACAAGATTTAGGAGACTATTCTACCTAAATGTGATCTTTCGGTTGCTGTGGAACTAGGTGATCTTTCCTTTGTGAGGAATCTTCAATTGGAGGGTAGAAGGTCTAATTTCTCTGCTAGTAATGACCCTCACCAAGTCAAGAAGAAGGTTCATTGTGAGGGTTGGTGGCATCCTCCCCCACAAGGGATTATGAAGATTAATACTAATGGATCTTCTAGGGGGAATCCAAGACATTCTAGGATTGGTGGTATTGGCAGATATAGTAAAGGTGGTGTGGTGTTTTTCTTTTCTATTTACAAGGTTCATCATTATAATAATCTTATGGAGGCTCTTGCTATTTTGCATGCTATTGAAAGAGGTTGTTCTTTGGGCTAGAAGAGGATTATTTATGAATCAGATTCACAAATCGTGGTTGATATGCTTAATGAGCAGAGATTTGATGGTGTTAACTGGAGATTAGTTGTGGTGATCCAAAAAATTGTGAATTTATGAAATTCTTTGGAGTTTGTTTCCTTTTTCCATATTCCTAGGGAATGGAATAGGGTGGTTGATCTTTTAGTGAATTAGGCCTCAAAAAATGTGGAGAGTTGGACTATTGATGACTTGGGACCTTTATCCTTAGATATCTCATTGTCTCTCAAAAAGATAATCATGGAAGACTTTCATATGTAATTAGGTCCTTTGTTGGGTTCCTTTGAGGACTTTTGTTGTGGGTTGGTTGGTCATTTTTGGTGGTTGGACTTTGGCTATGTAATGTTTCTTTGACTCAATAAATTTTTACCCCCTTTTAAAAAAAAATTAATGAATGTTTGATAATCCATTATATATTCAGATCACCTAGAAATAGAGCATGTTAGTCCAAGTGATCTCAAAATTTTGAATCAGCTTGGAATAGAGCACACTAGTAAAAATTATTCATTTTCTCAACTATTTTTATTGCCCTAGAGACAAACTAAGATGAACCTTCATTTGAATGTTGTTTCACTTTATATTGAATATTGACTTTCTTCTCATATCAACTATATTCATTTATTCTAAAACCAATTTTATTCATTTCTCTTAGTGGCATTAACTATTTCTTTTTATCCAAGCATTGATTTTGTTCCATTATTCTCACTATATAACCTTTCCTTTACAGTTTTTTGTGTTGGAATTACATGTTTTCTTTTAGGATTTTGATTTCTAACACTATAATTTTGTATATTCTCAACTAGGGCTATGTGTCCTTTAAATCAAAATTATTATATATCTTTCTTCTATCCTCACATTATCTAATATTTTCTATACTTTATTTTCAAAAATTTAGTGCAACTTTTATCACTAGGTTGCATAAGCCTACCCAATTTAGGATAACTTTGGTACTAACTTTGGTTTCCAATCCCATAACATATTTTAGAGTGCACCAAGTTGTTAGTCCCAACCTTCTCCTTCACTAGTTTTCTAATTTTTTATATTACAATTTTCTACTTGTTGATATTGTGTCATTTATATTAATTTTTAATATTTTCTCTAGAACACAAACATGATGCATAGATCCCCATGTGGTGTGCTAGCATCCCATAATTTTTAAAAATTTAAGGCATCAACTTCCTACCTAACTACCTACTCTTATATACTATCGTGGCCATTGATTTTGAAAAAAAATATTTATTCTTGAATCCGACCCTTGATCTTCGTCTCTTTCCCTCACAAAGGCGATCTTTTGAAAAATATTATTTTGCATACTCTACTAGTTACTAATTCAATTCTAATTTTTCATGTTGTGTTAAGGAATCATTGTGGAAATTTTGAATGCTTGATCACCTGCAATATCTCTTATGAAAAATCTCATGTAAAGCACTTTTGATATCATTTGGTTAACAAATTTGTATACAACTTCTTCCCCATCAATCTTTATTATCAGTAAGGTAATGTTCACCACATTTTCACATTGGTGAGCAATTCCATTAGTTCTCATTGTTTCTATCATTATTTCTTTTTTTGATTCAATTCCCTCTTGTTATTAGCAAAATCTCTTTTTTCATCACTACATATTATTCAATCCTATGCACATTGGGATATTTATCTATTTTATATTTTTTCCTTTATTCTATGTTTTGAAATTACATGCACAATAGAAGAATATAATAGGAAATATTTTATAAATACTTGATATTAATATGCCACTTTGAGGGGGATACCTCCAATATTCTTCAATATGAACTCATTACTCAACATGATGATAATTACTTATTTGTACCTCCTATATATATCATAGTAATGTCTAGGGTATCACCTAGATCGAGCTAGATAACCCTATATAATCCTTAGGCTGATCTAAGTAACTAAATAAGAATATAATAATGATAATATGAATTGATTAAGAGTTAATGTAGCCACAAGCCGACTACTCATAACACTATACACAGTATATGGGTAGGGGCATAACATTCTTCGACATAGAACATAATATCTCCAATCTCTATCTTTCTTATTAAATATGTCTAGAGGTCAAAAGACTAAAATAGTGGCTTGATTTAAATGTAGGATCCCAAGAAATCCCAACCTCTCCTTCCATCTCAAACCATATATTTGAAGTTTCACAAATACACAAAGTTTTGGTTTTCTTATATTCCTTGTTCTACATTCAATTTTTTCCCTAAATTATTTAATTTTAGTTGATTTATTTATTGCAATACATTTCCTATTACACCCAAAAATCTACTATTTATTTCTTTCCCTTTTTGTGTGTAGATCAAATCAAATTCTGGAGAGGAGTTTCTATTTTGAACTATATTTAGATATAGTGTATAGATTGGATGATAATGCAATGAGTTGGTGTTCTAACTCAAGATCTTCCAAGCTTACTCTATAGGTTCTTTATTATTTCTTGATTCTATTTTTGATACTTGTTTTCAATTTCTACATTTTTAATAGTTAATTAATTTCTAATTTTAATTCACAATGCTTAGTTTAGTATTGATAACATTGTTCGATATAAGTTAGAGTGCATTTTGGATAAGGCTAGTTAGCATTGTTATTTACTATTATAAAATAACATAATTTTTTTTTTAAATAGTCTTATTCATTGTGTATAGGTAGAAGGTTGAAAACTTAGAGACCTTGAAATAACCTATAAGTTCAGACCATTACATGAGGATAGTTTAAAATTGCATACAAAATTAATAGAAGTTAGCTTTAAGGATATATTCATAAGAAGTGTATGATGTCAAGTTGTGTAAATATTTGTATCATTTAAGCAACTTGGTTAAATTTAAGCATATATAAGAATATCAAAGTTTTAATATATGCTACATAAAATACTATTTTAGAAAAACTAATGAGTTGAATATATAAATAAATAAATGTCAAAGCAATTAAAATATTACCAGGTAATAGTTAAATAATTATTTTAATAAGATTAAATTAAAGAAATAATATATTTAATTTTGATAGAGTAGATCATATTTTAGATATCCAAATAAATAACTAATATGTCTTAACAATTTGAATATTCTAATTTTCTAAAATATAATAATCTAATAACTTTTAAAATTTTATGATTTTTTTATTAATAAATTATAAAATTCTATTTTATATTTTAATATAGATATCAATATCTCTACCCTTAAACTCCCTATAACAAAATTAATTTAGCATACATCTTATTAAAATTACTTTAAAAAAATGAAACCTAACTACACCTCATTGTCACCGACTAAGATACAACCCCTTAGATGTGATCTCTTATCTTCACTATTCAAACCATTAGATATTTGTTATAATACAAAAAGAGAGGTAGATTATAGTAAGTTGGTCTAATGGTGGAGAACTTATACTCTTGAAAGAGAGGTCACAAGTTCAAATCTCGTAAGGGGTAGGGTATGTACACCTTGTATTGTGAAGAATGAGTTAGGTGCCTCCTACATAAGGGAGTATTGAGTTATGTGCCTCTTACATATTGGGAGCACGAGGTAGTCCCATATACTTAAAACCATCTCTAGACCAAAATATAGATTGCATGTATGCTTCGTATTGTGAAGGATGAGTTCAGTGCCTATTACATACAAGGAGTACGAAATTATGTGCCTCCTACATATTGAGAGTATGGGGTAGTGGAGTGCAAGATAGTCCCATATACTTTAAGCCATCTGTGGACCCAAAAATAGATTGCCATGAGTACGGTGCCCTATACATACAAGTAGTACAGAATTATGTGCCTCCTACATATTGAGAGTATAGGGCAGTGGAGTGCAAGATAGTCACATATACTTAAAGCCATATGTAGACCCAAAAATAGATCACCATGAGTTCAGTGCCCCATACATACAAGGAGTACGAAATTATGTGTCTCCTACATCTTGAGAGTACAGGGTAGTGGAGTGCAAGATAGTCCCATATACTTAAAGCCATCTATAGACCCAAAAATAAATCGCCATGCTATCATGGACTATAAAAGAACCTTTCCTTTCCTTTACTTTATTATACATCTATTTGATTAGAATCTATCTCTTGACTGTCAGACACGTCAGACGTTTGACTGCCAACTGACACAGGCTTTTCTCGATACTTATAAAAGTATGCAAGCAACATGAAATATAACATGTTGACACTGTCAATCACCATTAAGAGCCAGTTGAAATAATCGAGTCCGCCACGGTTGATGTTATTGTCAAGCCAATTCGGCTTGCCATTACCACCCGTCATCCTGTGAATGAGCGTGACCATAATGACGTTTAAATAGTCCGCCACTGCAAACATAATGGCGGAGAGCCCTATAGCCGTGCTACGCAAGTTCGGTGGAAACTCGGTATAGAAAAAATCTAATTGGCCCACCGAGTAAAAGCAATTGCACAGACCCTGTAAACAAAACTGAGGGACAAGCCAAAACACGGAAATTGGAACTATGGCGGAGGGGTCGTCAGTGAGCCCGTGGCTTTTGGCCGAATTCCGCCTCTTTACTTCAACAAAACCGGCTACCAACAAGGAGAGCGATGACACAGCGTACCCGATGCTCATTCTTTGAAGCGGCGTAAATTCCCCCTACTTGTTTTGTGACCCGCCTGGTGAGTGGTACCAATACTCTGTCGTAGAGTGGAGTCCATGCTATCGCTACCAAGGTTGAGACAATATCGATCGAAGCGGCGGGTATTGTGATGCTGGTGGAACCTAGACGTCGGTTCATTGTGAGGGCCTGGAGAACCACAAATGTCTGTCCTGTGACAATTCCATTTCCGATTTTACAGGAGAACATGGGTAGGATTGCGATGAGGATTTTCAAGTCCTCTATTCTGTGCATGGGACAGAGGCGCCACCCTCGAGCAACGGAACCGTCTGCTTGCATGTCTCCTTCTGTCGGTATGGCGGCCTTGTCCAGGAACCTGGTTTTCAAATTGAGAAATATGACAGGAAGGTGAGTGAAGTGATTGAAATCCCTCTTCTGTTCTGTGGATAAATAAGATGAAAGAAATATATAGCACAATGTTTAATTGTTTTCGTTTCTCGCAAGTCAAATACGTTTAAAGACTGAATGTTTATTAGCATTTTTTTAAAAATATTAAAGTGGATTCAAAATAGTATACGCAGTTAAATTCAGAAACGTTTACTATTATATGTTTAAAAATATTTATTTTAATGAAATTAATAAGTAATAAATAGTATTATAATTAGTCGAAACAAGAAACACAAGCACATCACAGTAATGAATTAGTAAAAATTAAAATGGTAAGGAGTTATATATATATATGTATATATATAAAATCAAACATACAAAAGTATTATTTTACTTATTAATAGTAATATATTTAATTACATTTAAAATATATATTTTTATAGTTATATTGTTTATTATTTAATTCTTTTTTATTCACTTGTTTGGATTACTTAGTTAATAAAAAGGAGAGCGGGGTAATAGTAAGTGGCAGGGTTTAATGATAATGAATAATCGATCTCAATATCATGGTAAGTGGAATATTTTATATGTAACATGCCCATCTAAATTGATTCTCGAGTATGCCAATTATAAGATCATAGGGGATCAAAACCTCAACCCTACAACTTTGTGATTGTAGGGGCAACCAACTAATCTAGATTTTTCTCGCATTCTATACGTAACATGTCTCAACTTGAATTGATTCTTGAGGGTGGGTGAGAGGCCCTAAAGTAGAGATTGATTCTTCAAACTTTAGCCCCTTGGTAATCCTATGTTCCTCCTACCTGAAAATAGTTTACTCACAAACAATATCGATCTTTAAAGTAGGAGAATTGATCTCAACATCTAAAGAATCAATCTCTGAACATAATCCTTAGGGAAACCTATAATTCCCCCCCACCCACCTATAGAGCCGAGTGGGTGGTAATGGTAGATCAAGAATTGATCTCTAATATAGAGAATCAATCTTTGAAAATAACACCCCACCCATCGGAAAACTTTCGTCCTTCCAAACATACTCATTTGTAATCAATCAACTATTATAATAGAAAGTTTTGAAAATTTTAGATGATGTTTCTTTATCTAAAACATAGCCATTGTTGTAACTTTAAATACAATCAACTATTATAACAAAAACCTTAGAATTTTTAAATGATATCCCTTAATCCAAAATGTAAGGCCATTGTTATAACTTTTAAATAATGATGAGAAATATCATTTTTATGTATTAAACTATGAAACAAAACTTATTCATTGCATTTTTAGTAACAAGAGATAGCATATAATTTGAGTTGGGATAAAAATAATTTTAATAGAATAAGAAGTGTTAGTGATGAAGCGAAGTAATCAAGAAAAAATGGGTTTTTGATATATTTTTCTTAATTTTAATAAAATA